>QGOD01000634.1:0-41298 GCA_003313065.1 Sarcodon sp. MG97 | reverse complement strand
TGATCTGCACTGACAGGAAAGAAAGCCTGTTAAACCAGTCAACGGAATGCATCAAATTGCGGTGCATACACGACTGACCCAATCAAGTGTTCACAAAAAAATCGAAATCGTGCCGTTTGTGTATATGGGCCATAATTTCTAAATAATCGGGTTCATTGTCCGGGGTAATAAACCCGTGGCGAATCATAAAGTCCACAATAACTGGGTGGACAGAAATGAGACAAAACCGAGACAGTTCGATAAGCTGGATGCTCTCCCACCGATAGCACAATTAGGCTTGAAGAGGCCAGTCCGCATTTTGGAGACCAGCTCATCTAGGGGCAGCAGCTACACACAGAATTCATTCGTATAGGTGTGTGATGGAATTCACATCACTGACCTCAAATGACTCTACTTCGCCGTCCAAAGGCTTAGGACGGAATTGTGCGGGGTCGACTCCAGTTGGAATACGCAGATCGTAAACATACCTAGTGTGGAACATGGAAGACTAAGACAAGAGCAGAAGATGCGGAAACTCACTCAACCTCTGGCTGTAACCACCCTTTTGACGTCTGGTAAAAGTAGCTGACTGCGCCCACGGCAAAGGCATATTTCCTAATGATATCTTCTGCGAGGCTAGCCTCTTCCATGGATTCTTTGACAAGCGACTCGAACATTCCCATGCCGCTGGGAATCCCACCAGCGACAGTGTTATCAAGGTATCCGGGCCACCTGATTCCTCAGTGCGCACATCTACCGGGGGTCGCGGACATTACGACAAGAAACTACGTACGTTTGCTTCGTCCTGGCCCGCTTTGGTACCCAGATCCGGTAGGTGCCATCTTCATCTACCTCGTAGATTGTCATGTGAATTCCATAAGTGACTACACCGAACAACGCAGAAGCCGAGCGCTCGATATCAAAAGCATAATTGGACTTGTCTGTTTCTAACCTCTCGTTCGCATGAGGTCGCGAGAGGGAAGAGTCCAAGATAAATCGAGGCCCTTGGGGGTTAATGTAAACGGGATAGAGCTCAGACCTCCATGCGCGAGGCCCAATGATATCTGGGAACAAACCCTCGTCTCTCCATCGTTCGCACAGCTCTTTCACTATCTTGCTGCGGGATTCATCGTCTACTAGATGCAGAGCAAAAGAAACGCTTAAAACTTGTCCATCTTGATGGAGTATATCCCAGCTCTCGGTCTCTCCTCTCTCGCGACTTCGCTTGTTCTCCTCAACTAACTGGTCGACGATTGCGGGTTTCAGTAACCCAATGACAGACCGTGACCCAGAGGAGGTGATACACCATGGTACCAGGGCAAATCCGACACCGCCAGAGAAGTTATCGCAAGCAAGGGCAAGATCAAGGAAGGATAAGTTCACTGCCATTAATGATAGTAAGCAGCGGCAACTAACGAGTCAGTTCCGAATTTGAACGGTCGACTTGTATTCTGTCTATTTTCGGTAACTGTTTGCGCGGAAAGCTGACCGGGGGTCATTTACATCACTTCTTTCCTATCAGTCTAGACCAAACTTGTGTCTTCATGGTACGCAGATATATCATAGGCGAGTGAACTCATTACTTTTGACAAGTTACATATTGAATCTTCTTTACAGAGCATATGGAGGAGGATGAGGACACTCCGAAGGCCCTCCCAGAGTGGGTTGAACTGGAATACAAGGTATAGACTATCTTATTATTTTTCTTACAAACTGCATTTGTATCGGGAACACAGCATATGCGGACCCTCGCAGGACCAGGATCACATGTCCATTTCACCAACCTGTCTAAACATTCTTGCGAGACTCTCTCCTCGGTGTTCAACTTAGACAATTCACTGGCAGAAGCCTTGTGTCATCAACTCGGAATCTTGGATCTTATGAACCGTTTGGATGGTGGACTTGATTTGCAACAAGTTTGTCTTCTCGATCCGAAAGCGGAGCATGAACTATCTCCAACAGATGACTTTTCTTGTTTTCTCTTCGGTGCAAGTCAACCCTTAGTACCTTTATAGCAAAAACGTTAACTTTGTTAATCAGGGCATTCTAGGTGCCTGTTTGACCACTATTTTGGACTTGACTTTGTTATTTACGAGCCACCCAGGTGACGATCCACCTCGAGACAGAACATCAGAGCTCCGGGTACTCGGATTTCCAACAAGACACCTTGGGCCTGTACAGATGACAACTGATACGGCTGTAGGGGTTACAAAGTTAGTTGTGCAAGACAAAAGTATGGTTATTAACTTCGACTAAGTGGTCTGACCCTCACTCCCTACAGTTCCCCTGTTAGATATACCATATAAGGTTTGTCATTGCATTACGGCTACATTTCATTCGGGCTTCCAACGCAACATATGCTAGGACTTTCCTACGATCGTATTCAACCGTACGGAAAGCGTGGAGATGCCTTTCAGTAAGTCTTATTCCAAAGTCAAGTGCACCCCATTGTGAGCAAATCTAGGATATATCGACGACGGTGGTGAACCACGGTTACCACCTGGGATGCGAAAATTACTGCAGGAAGATCTCAACAAGAGTTTCGATTTTTAACGCGCCAAGGCAATATTGTGTTGCGACAATACCTTATCAGCTGGTAAATGATTAAGCGCAACCTGGGTGCCTATTACTTATATATAACAAAATACAACAAAATACAACAAAATAGGGACCTTACAGATGGTTGTTACTCTTCGTCATCAGATATCACCAAGCGCCTTTTCTTTGCATCAGAATTGCCACCACCCTTGCTAAGTGAGGCTTCTTTAGATAACCCCGTAACAGATTCATCCCCTAGCTCACTCGGCAGTGGAGAAGTACCTGGAGAGCTAACGGATTTTGTCTTTTTGGGCCTTGGTCGTGGTCGGGGTTGACTTGTTTTCGTCGGCGTATCTTCATCTTCAGATACTGAACTCAGTGACGCAGGATCGGTGGGGACGCTTGACCGGTTTGGTGAGCCAATCCGAATGAATAATGATTCTTCTTCACTTTCGTCGTCCTTCTCCATCTCTGGCTCTCCAACTACCTTGTCATCAGCTCCTCTCCGCCTCTTACTTCTCGCTTTGTCTGTCGCATTCTTTCGCTGCCGCTTTTTCGTACCTGCATTCCTCATCGTGCCATTCCCTCCTTCCATCGCAGCAATAGCTGTCTTCTGTTGTAACTTCTTCTCATGTTCAAAGAACTTGGCCCATACATCATCATCCACATCGCTGTCTTCGATCATGTCGGCAGACTTATACTGTTTCACCTCTTTCCGCCTCTTCTCTTTCATTTTATTTTCTGCGTCTTTGGCCTCCTCATCATCGGATTCTTGTAAAGCCGCGCGTCTCCGCTTCGGCTTTCGTGGTTTCTTATTTAAAAGTTCGGAAGCTTTCTTTCCTCCGAAGTCCATGGGTTTTTCGAGGTATTGATTGATGACATTGAGTTGACTTTGCAGTGTAGAGGGCAATATCTTGGATGGCACAAGCCAAACAAGTTCATCTAAAGCTAAAGAAGAAGTTGAGCAATGAGAATCTTATGCCTAATTTAAATTTCTCACTTTCGTCTTCTTGGGTGGCAAAATTAAGCAAACTAAGCAGGAGTTTGAAGTGAGGATCTTTCGTTGCAGCAGTTGCTTGTTCATCACTCGAGTATGGTATTACTACATAAATATTGTCAGTCCATTCCAACATATTCGTATTACAAAAGCAACTCACAGTAATCCTCGAATTTAGAGATAGACTCTGCAGAGGGATTCCGCAACATGTTTGTCCCATCTGTAATTTCATCGTCTTCGGGTACACCGTCGACCTCCTCAATAGTTCTTTGCCGCTTAGCGACGACTATTGATAGGATCTATTATGTCGGGTTCTAGTCCGGAAGGACACGAAATGAGAAAACGAGTGCTCACGTCTTTTATCCAGTTGACCAGGTCCATTTTATCGTCTTCTACCAGACAAGCAACGGCGATAGCCATTTGTTCAGTCCAACTATGCCCTTTTTTCACCTGAACATCCTGAGGAGAACGTGTATCTTCGACCATCTCGTGCTTTGCTTTCTCCTCTGGTTGCCAGCTGGAAAACTTCTTCCAATTACCCCGATTTTTCGGAAATAAAGCCTATTCGAAAATCGTATTCCTTCAAGAAGCACTTCTTGTCTCGGGTTACATACCTGAACGATGAGAAACGGTTCTTGATCAACGGCCTTGAAGAACTGACGCAAGAGGTATTGAATCAAAGCGACCAAATCTTTGTAAGGCTGTTCTCTGGGGAACGACTTTTGTTCATCAAGTATACACTTGAAGAGATTCAGAGTCGAGACCTTGGATGGGTGAGGTGGCGCGTATATAGGGGAGACGAGAAACTTGCCTGGAAGAAAAGACCTTCGGCTTTGGCTCGTATAGCTTGCCTGTGCAATAAGCTAACGACTCGCTTCATGTTCTCGGATGACTGGAACTCTTTAAACCGTGAAAGGTATATTAGAAGGGTGTGCGCGACATCTGCATTGGCAAACCTCTACTCAAAGCGGAAGTTCAATAATAAGGAGGATACGTTCATTATGACGGAAGACTCGCCGCTTCGAAGCCTTCGAAAGTGATTTTCATCTCTCGAACTACTTCTTCGTCTGCTCGCTCATCTTCCTCCTCGACGTCTGGAACTCCCTCTTCCTCCGTAATCGCTGAATACCACAATGAGATTATGTTGCAACTAAATAGGCACATTTCAATTACCTTTTCTCTTCTTTTTCTTTGCCTTTTTTCTAACATACATTTCCCTGCTGCCCCTTTGTTTTGTCCACTTTTCTAACATCCGCAGCAGAGCATAAGCCAAATGAACGCAGGAATCAAGGTATACGAGCGATTGGGTGCCTTCTTTGTAGGCTCGAAGGCTTTCAAGGGCTATATCTAACACCTCTCCATTGTATATCAGCTGATTCTGAAGGATCTCTGCTGCTTCGTTGAGATCAGGATCCGAAAGCTCGGAGGAAGACATGACATCGATGAGAAGTAGTAGCTGGGTCAAACACTCGATGCCTGCCTGAAATTCCGTCCACATTTTGGGCTGCACATGTCAGTAAGTTTGCAGGAGGGGTACGGAACGAACACACCTTACTCTCAATCGCCTCACGCATTCGTCTGAGAACCCAAACAATCCAACTCCTCTCGGTTACCTCACCAACTAAACCAAAATCCCACGATGCGCCTTCATCTTTCGACTCAGTCTTTTCTTTCGCTTGGGCCTCTAGGAAGAATTCGAGGAACCATTTTGCAACATATAACAGACGTAGATTATCCTTCTCAGAAACTTTGACGCGCTCCGACTTGATGTCCTTCAGTAAAGAAGACAAGAATGCTATAAGCCATATCAAGGTCGAATTGTTTCAAAAGTATTGGAGATCAACGTACGACTGAAACAAGACTGAATGAATTGTCGTGCCAACTCCTGCAAAATATGTCTAGCCTCGAGAGACAAGTTATCTTCTCTGGCTAATTCATCCGTTTTCTTGCCTTTTTTAGCACGTTGTTTCTTGACCATGTCGAAGATGGCACCCGTCTCGCTGGTGATAGCTTGTTGTCGGTGCAAGACGTAGGATTGTGGGGGAGCATCCTCTGAAACTGAGATAGACTGAGGTTGGACATCCGGTGTACGTATTTTCTTTGGATTTAGAGTCACGGATATCGTAGTGCCAAAACGAGAATGCCGGGATGTCGCATTTCGAGCCCATTCTCGTTTTCGCTGACCTTCAACCGCCAGTAAACGATGTAGCGCTTGTGTAGGTTGCTAGGAACGCAAATGAGCAATTGGAGGGGGCAGGCTCATTCAGCTGACCTTTGCCTGATCCATGACTAATGTAGACGGCTTTATGCCTCGAAACAGGAGATAAAATATTTCAAGAGTCAAGGTATTCCATCTGTTGAACAATGGATCTGAAGCAGCGTTGGATGCGATGGTCAGCAAAAACTCCGTGATATGTGTTTCCGACAGCGTCCGGATTAGCTTGCTCTGCAAAGAAGAAAATTCCGCCTGATCTGAGCTGAGGTGGATATTGGAAGGTAGATCTTTGATGAAAGCGAGGTTACGGACGAGGTACAGCACGACGCTCGTGATTTGAATATCGCGCTCCGTCCTTTCTTTACTATCTTTTGCGAGGCACGGGAGAGTGATGCCAAAGAGGGCCTTCAGGATGTTAGGTTGGAGAAGGGAGGCCTTGTACTGCAAATGGCTAAGCAAGAGTTGAGTATAGTCGGTACCCTTGTCGAATTCTTCGTCCAATTCTTTCAACTCTTCTGCGAGATCTATTGGCCAAGTCATAGCCGCCATCAAGTCGGTGCATGCGATCGCTCGTTTGTCTTCGACATGACCTTTGCCCGCTGTCTCCAGTAAGATAGGGATGAGATCGTTAGAGAGTACGCGGGTGTCCCAAAATATTCGGGCAACAGTTCGTTCGTCGTCTGTGTCGTCTTTACGCCAGAGCTTTTTGAGGTCCTTGAGACAGCCGTAGCATTCATCGCCGAGTCTGTATACACCGCCTTCAAAGCCTCCCAGAGCATCCACTACACTCTGAATTGCCGGCTCTAGGATTGCGCGCCTGTCAACATAATCATTGTTTTCATCAGATTCGTCAGAAGGTATCACGATAGCATCGTCGCTGGCCATAGGGTAGATGGTTCCGAATATGTGTTGAACGCGACGTGGCTGAACACGCTTGTCACATTGCAACGCGATCACATGAATTGTGACTGCTCATAAATAGCGCTATCATACGAACAGGTATGTAGTACAGTCCACCATGGTCGGATCCCCACGCTCTTAAAATTCTTGAACAAATCAATGACGCAAATTTTTATTGCTTTGCTGCCTTTTGTTTTTCCCTCTCTTTCTTGGCCTCTGCCTTCTTAGCCTCTGCCTTCGCGAATTCATGAGCCTTGTCATTGAGGCCTAGTCGGTTCCTTGCAATCTAACAAAGTATGAGGCATACAATACTCGTAGTCAAATCAATATACTTGCCTCAAAGGCATAGAACTGAGGAACGGCCAGTCTGTTGGTTAATTGAGCTATGCTATATGATATATCAGACTGACCTGTATCCGTGTCACTGGTAAAGTCATTGTTCAAGTGGGGATTATGGAAAAAAATAGAAATAAACCTACCAAAGATGGTGTTTGTCTCGGTATATTCTTGCTCGGAGTTCATCCGGATCAGAGACCCGAAGTTATAGTCCTTTACCTTCGTTTCGTATCTATATCCAACTCAGTCATTCGTCTTGTAAGCATTTAGTTTGCACTGACGATTGTATGAACTTTCGCCATCTTTCTTTGCCTTCTGGGCTCTTCATCCAGTCTTCGTCGAGCTTCAACAAACGTGCATGAGGAGGATCCGCAAGTTCAGGGAAATCCTTCATGGTGTGCTCGTATATCTCATCATCGAGCCTGTAGGGGGCATGTAAAATGTGGAACATGCCAGATGTAGTGAATCACCTCACTTGCTCAGCTTAAGCCTGCTAGGATGAACATTTTCTAGGAGGTTCCAGTATGTCTGAAGAGCGATCGTTTAATAACCAGTCGCAACAAATATATATAATAATCAAGGTACCTGAGCATGTTCCACAGCCTTGACAGCAAACCTGGTCCTTCCAATCAACCAGGTATTCAAACATAAATCATCCCTAACTCACTGTTTCTCAATCTATACACGACCAAAATGAGTAAATCGATATAAGTTCCAGTCCAATATAAGATACCTCGACTGCATTTTGAGCCTTGTTTGCGTCAAATTTGGCCATGCTTGATACAAAGTGATTCAGGAGGTATTGTCAGTAGTTCGTCAAGGTTTAAAAGATGATGATGATCGGCCATGTGCTTCAGGTTGGGAGGCGGGACCCCGTAAATTACCATGTCGCTGTTTCCAGGGTCCCATGCCCTTAAGTGGCCGCTGAGGCTTCCAAAGAGCGTTATCTCGACTCTTTTGCGAAACTCGGTTTGCTCTTGACTAATGACTACACCCTCTTGTAGCCACTGAAGCAACGGACTCTTGTTCTCTTGATTACTCTCTAATTCTAATTCGAATTTTGAATGCCAACTCCTCTTCCTAATGCGCCTGATACCTCCAGCATGAACCCTCAGACCATCGCCACAAGAGAAGAAGATGAAGAAGTCAAACCTTATGTCGTCGTCGCAGAAATTGGCAAGGGTAGTTTTGCCACAGTTTACAAAGGGTTCCATCAGGTGCGCTCCATACTTCATACGACGCATTTCAATTATCTTAGTCGCGCGTTGTCCATTAGGACACCCACAAACAGGTTGCCATTAAGACCGTCAGCAAAAGCAAGCTTACGACCAAGCTGTTTGAGAACCTTCAGAGCGAGATAGATATTCTCAAGGCTCTTTCGCATAGACATGTCACCAAATTAATCGATATCGTTGTAAGTTCACTACATACCCTGAAGATCCTACGTAAATCGCACTCTTCTCTTCCATAGCGTGCAGAGAAGAACATATATCTTATCATGGAGTATTGTTCTGGAGGTGACCTGACTAATTATATCAAGAAACGCGGTAGAGTTGAAGGGTTGGAATATGTTCCTCATGAAGGCGCTGCACCCCAATACTATCCACATCCTCGGACTGGTGGTTTAGATGAAGTTGTTGTACGAAGCTTCCTCAGGCAGTTGGGTGTGTTACAGATCAATGCTTTCATCTATTATTCAAATTAACGAACCTATAGGTCGTGCGTTGAAGTTCTTACGACAGAAGAACTTGATTCATCGGGATATTAAGCCACAGGTGAGGACTGCGGATCATCAAATAGCTCAGGACTAATATGTGATAGAATCTGCTCCTCAATCCAGTCACGGAAGACGAGCTTGAGAGGGGACACCCCGTTGGCGTACCAATACTCAAAGTCGCTGATTTTGGTTTCGCTCGTTCCTTGCCCAACGCTATGATGGCTGAAACGTTATGTGGATCTCCGTGAGTTCGCTTTCTCGTAACTTCAAATTTGGCTAAAGGCTTGTAGGCTCTATATGGCGCCAGAGATCCTACGTTATGAAAAATACGATGCTAAGGCAGATTTGTGGTCCGTCGGTGCTGTTTTATACGAAATGGCGGCTGGGAAGCCGCCCTATCGAGCACAGAATCACATAGAGCTTTTGAAGAAGATCGATAACTCGAAAGGGGTGAAGTTTCCTGATGAAGACAGACAAGCTCAAGCTCGAACTAGTAACGGTGCTGAAGAGTTGAAGGCTGTACCTCCGGACATTAAACAGCTGATAAGGAGTCTGTTGAAACGAAAGCCTGTTGAACGAGCAAGCTTCGAAGATTTCTTTAAGAGCACGGCGCTAGCCAAGTCCAAGTTCTCACGTCCCAGAGAACCTTCGCCTCCTCTCCCGGAAACTGATGCAGCTGGGCGCACCCTTATCCCAGAACATCATAATTTTATCCCTCCAGAAGTTCTGGACCCCACTGCGATGATCCCTCCGAGTAAATTCAACTTTCGTCGACGAGAAGTGGTTACAGAAACAAATTCACATGCAATTCCAAGCGGATCTCCCCCGCTGTTGTCAAACGTGAAGGATCGTCGTACACCTTCATCACCCTTGTCTGTGCCCTCACGGCTTCCCATATCGACGGGACCCTTATCTACGGAAGGATCTATCATTCCAGGTGAGACAGAGGAAGATGGGTTACTTCGTCGCGAGTATGTGTTAGTAGGAGACACGAGGGCTGTGGAATTCAATCGCACAGTTGACGGTAATTTATTTTTCTATGCCCATCTTTAGCTAACTTATGTCTGGCATCGCAGAGATTGCAGTTGCAAGAAGGCGTCCTCTACGAGACCGTAAAGTTCCTCATACTCACATCACGGATGATGACACTAAGCACGAGTATTCGCCGGTCGATTCACCTGTGCCGTCCAGCTCAAATACCACTTTCCCACCTGCTCCCAATCCTACCATACCTCCATCGTCATCGTCACCGTCAAGCGCTGGCTCCCGAACATCTAACCCTCTGACACGAGCTCTCACCCTTGCATCGAAGAAACTTTTCGGGGCGTCTAATTCACGATCTTCTCCACATTATCGGGAACATAGTAGCTCTTCGCCACGACGACACCAACTCATTACAGGGAAGAGTGCGGATGAATTTGTCGAACGGGATCCAATGGAAGAAGACTTATTAGCTGCTTTGGAAGATCTGGCCCAGAAAACTGATGTTCTGACACATTGGGCCGACGAGATGTACGAGTTTGTGAAGGCAGTCCCACAAAGTTTGTTATCTTTTTTCAGAGTACTTGCCAAGCAGACATTGATATGAGTGACATGTAGAGCCGTTACCGGATCCCTCGAAATTCGAGAAGCGTGAAGGAGAAGCCGAACGTCAGGCTTTGAAGAGGAAAAATGCAGACATACAAGCAGAATACAATGCTATGGCCTGCGTTGCTTTATACCTACTGTTAATGTCATTTTCCCAGAAAGGTATTGATAAACTCCGAAACTTTCACGAACATATGAAGATGCGTGATCCGGATGATGAGTATGCAGTCAGTGAAGGATTCGATGATGGTACGCTCTGTTGGATCAGTAGCAATGTTTTCTGCATTTTTATGCTGATTATAGCTTGGTTTTTAGCTTTGACATGGTTCAAGGAGCATTTCATGAAATGCAACGATAGAGCGTCATTAGTGAAGACCTGGCTACCCAGTCAATATACCGGTGCTCCGCATTATCTCGATCAGATGATCTACGATCACGCTCTTAGTCTGGCTCGTATCCTTCATCTCAGCGTAGCGACCTGAATGCTGACTCATAATTATTTAGAGTCGAAGTGCCGCAAAGAAAGAACTTCTGGATCAAGCAACGAGCCCGGACGAATGCGAGAAGTTGTATGAGGAGTCTTTATGGTGCCTATATGCGCTCCAAGATGATTTACTGCAAGAAGACAACCCATTTTTACAAGAAGATCGAGCAACCATTGCCACTTGTACGTTTATTTCCAGTGTCCTCCATTACTTACGATAAATTGTGTTCTCAGGGATCAAGCGAACGAAGCTAAGACTAGTACGGTGTCGCGTCAGAATGGGTATGAATGACAGAGATCGTCTAAGAGATGCGAGGGCAGATAAGAATCTTGATGACATTGAGAGAATCCCTCCACCTTGGGAACCCGCAGGCACTCCTTCTACTTCACCCGGCGTTGCTTCTAATCAACCGGCTTCTGCAAAAGGCACTCCACCGATGATAACGAGTCCTCTACGGAATCTTTAACAGACATTCTTCTTTTTTGTCAATCACGTCTCTTAAGTACGAATCCTCGGTACATGTTTTCATTTCTTTTTGTAGTGCAAGTTAGGATCCTGTTCGCTGGCGCTATCTACTGCATTGTATTGCGATATTATTACTGGCATATATTTGTATCCACCGACTATTTAAATAATTTGATTCGATCAATGTTATTATAAACTTCCCGGTGTTTGTTCAGAAGCAAAGATTCGGGTGCTTGCGCCATGATATCGAGGAAAAAAATGGTGATAACATTCTGATTCGACATGGTGATTTAAATACGAGTGAAAGACAATTGCCAATACCAACAGGGCTTGACAGTCGCCTCTTGGAATGGATCCACCTCAAGTGTTCAAGACGATCGACTCAGTGTTCCCTACGCCGAAAGCTCAATTTATTGTAGTAGTCCACGCTATCCTGTATTTGTTTCTCGCACATGCATTTGTTGCCTTCGGTACTGGACACATCACCGACGAATTTGACCAACTCAGTTCGACACGTTTGGCAGACTTGATGCACAGAAGGGTGGGGAGGTTACATGGAAAACTTTTACACACAACTGTATATATTGCATCAGACTCGAGATACAAAACAAACACTACGTGAAGTGTCGCCACACATTCTTTCAATAAGATGAACCCCCTAGCAGTGCCTTTTACCGACCATAATTTCCGTACGATCCATAACCCTGATTCTTCGGAGGCGGTGGGGGAAATGACTGGTGTCCGTCTTGTCCCTGTGGTGGCGGGGCTGGGGGAACGGACGCTCCGTACTGTCGTGATTGATAATTTACAGGGGGTGGAGGTGGTGGTAAACCTGGCATCCCACTCTGGGAGGGTCGAGACTGTTGATATGGATAGGAAGGTTGGGATGGCGGTGGTGGTGGATACGAAGGTTGTCTTTGTGATTGTTGATAGGGGGATGAGGATTGCTGTGGCTGTGGCTGTGATGGTGGATACTGAGATTGCGGTGAGTACCCATTCGACGCGCTCGGAGTTGAGTACGGCGGATTGTTGGCCAACATACCCAAACCAGCGTATGGGTCCAGCGGGGCTTGTGGTGGTGGTGGGGGAGAGGGTAGATACGATGGATTGGGCTGTGGAAGGTGAAGTGGTGGAGAATTCGTCGATGAAGAGCGGGGCTGCGGACTGTCAGAAGGCCAGGGAGACTGGATTGTAGGGGCGGAGGGTGGCATCGGAGCTGATTCGCGAATGTTCATTGAAGCAAATGTTGAGTCAAGACCCACTTGGTATCGAGATGGAGGCGGTGGTACCGGAGGGCGTGGTTTTGCCGCAAGAGGGGGAGGTGGAGCAGAACTAACCGAAAGGCGCTTTTTTGTTTCCAAATCACCCTCTAGCTTCTCACGCTCGACCTTCCTCTCATTGACAAAGGACTTTACATTACCCCGCAGCCCACCAGCCAACTCAGCCAGCTCGTTATAGAATTGAATGCCCTTGCTAAAGAAGTAGTCGTCAAAGTGCTATTGTTAAAGGCTCTAGGAGAAATGCTCACGCAATACCGTCTCTCACTTCCATGTACCCCTCTCTTGCGCGAGAGAATTTCTGCACCGTATTACTTTTGCGTTTCTGCCTCTCCTCCCATTTCCTCGCACCAGGTCCACGCCCAGCGAAATCCTTGAGGCTCCTCCACAAAGTTGTCACTTCTTGCAGAACAACTTGTTCATGATGAACGCTAGATGCCAGGCGTTGTTGATAAGGTTTGAACTTTTCTAGTTCGTTCGCGAACAGCGTACTCTCCACGCCAGTGTTCCTTTTGTTAAGAAGTAGAAGATGAGAAACATCGTCAGCTTGGACCTGAAAGGAAGCCTGGTTATACACGGAACGATCGTTAATATTGTTGTACACACCTTTTCCTTCAGATCCTTGAGAACTTCATTCCTCTCTTTGCCGATCTTATTCAACCTGCCTAGCCTATCGTCGATTTCATTAACCAGCTGAGCAATCTTTGCCTTCTCTTCGGCATCTTTCATTTCGCTGCCAATGTCTAGATCCAACAGACTCTCTCCTGGTGCAGACGTCTGTTGCGTACTGGCACGGAATACATCTTCCAGCTGCGGTGACAACAGGAGTTGTATATCTCCTCTAACAGACTCCCAAAGATCCATCACTTGCCCATCAGATGAACCTGCCGCTTCGAAAGCCCCAAAATGCGACTTCAAATCCTGTCGAAGCGTTTTCGTTAAGGAGGCAGAAGGAGCTTGAGTCCATAAATGTTCATATTTGAGTCGCATTGCCTCGCAGTCTTTGCTCTCGATCTCCAGATCTCTCGAGGCGGTCTCCAGTTCATCACCCACCTTCTCTCTCAAACTCTTAAGTTGACCCAGTAGTCGATCCACAGGCTCCCGTTCTTCCACCAGTCCTATGTCCTCCTTCCATCTTCTGACATCTACCGGAACCTCCTCTCCACCCGCAGAACCTTCAACCATGGCTTTATACCTCGTCAGTCCTTCCCTGACACCAATCGAGTCCAACACACTTCTGACTTCGCCATCCGCATCTTCAGTTCTCTCCACTTCGGACCTGACCAACTTGGCTTTTTCTTCAGAATACACGCTCGCACTTTCATGAACGCTTAAGGGAATTAGTTTGATAAAGATGTCTTGTCCGATCACCTTCTGAACATCCGGGGTGCTATAGACTTCTTGGATGGTGATTGGGGTGGCCACAGACGTCTTTTCGATTGTAGGCAGAGTCTCAGCGGTAGGAAGCACAGCATTGTAAATCAGGTCGTTAGCCTTCTGGGCTTCCGCCCTCCGTTCTACACATAGAGCTAAATGCGCCTTTGTAAGATCCTGGAGGGAGGGCCCAGCATCAGCTGGCAGATTGGACATCTGGTTGACAAATAGCGACGCAAAGGAGCTAGCGGTCTTGTTGGCCTCCTTTGCAGCTGTCTCTGCCAGCGAGAATCGGACCAGACCATCGCCATGTTTTCCGGCTGCATCGTCCGTTATAGCACGCTGGAACTGGGACACCGAAGTGAAGTATTTCGCCTTTGTTTGGATTACAGTAATCCAATTCCTGTCGAAGATTCCTTTTCCCATAAATTCTTTCACTTCTTCGCTTAGAGTGTTGTACATGAAGGCTGTGTGTGCTGCGAGTTTGGATATCAGAGCGGGCGATTTTTTCTCGTCTATGCACTTTTCCAAGAACACCTCGCTGGCTTGGCCCATGATGATCCCCACCAGGAACTTGACAACATCGCGGCTCAGGTCGGTAGACGGTGCATGCAGGAAATTGTCATTGATGTAGGTAAGCATTCCAGCACATGTGCGGAGGTAGTGATAGGCCCGTTTGAGACCTTCAGGATCGGATCTGTTTTGACTGGCGGCAATGGATGAATGAGTCGCTGCGATTAGAAAGATGACGGAAGCTTTCTCGTATGCGATAGATGTTTGCGTGATCTGTTTATTCGTGAAAGCGTCTCTCCAAGGAAAAGTGACGCGAATTTCGGAGAAGCGCAGTTCGATAAGTTCCAGCTGACCAAAGTACTTGTAAAGGAGATCGCGGGCTGGAATGAGTGGCTTAGAAGAGAAGATATGATCTGGGGTAAAACTCACCTGTAATATCACTGCCTGCTCCTTTTACTGCATCCTGACGACATCTCTGGAGTAGTGCACACTCTGCGCTGTAGTTATCTGGATTCTCTCCATATGATTGCGAAATCAGGTTACGGATTGGCGTTGTCCAGTCAACCTCGTCCGTTCCTTTCTTTGGTATCGATATCAGAGGTGCCTGGTGAGACATGCTTGAGAGTCTAGAAGATCAGTCCAGAACTCCATTATAAAGGGTCCAACAGTTGGAGTCAATAGAGCGCAAGGAAACTCACTAATTGGACAATATTTCTCTGATCTAGTAACAATTATCGTGAATTAAGAGTGCCAATCGATACAATGGTTGGAGATGGAGGCGGCAAGAGCACGTTAAGATAGTGGTGGTAGTACTAAAGTGCGTTCGGTCAGTGAACCTGCAACAGCCTGATTACAGTATGGTGATCGCAGCAAGTCAGCAAGTGACTACTACGTCAGTCAAGTTCGATGTCAAGTTGGAGGGTTTGAAGTTCCCGATCACAGCTGAGGGTGAAGTCGGTACATACTCAGAACTTTTTCTGCGCCTACTCAATCTTTCGCGGCTTGCATCCTACCGTCCACAAATCCATGCTATGTCGTTTCTCTTAGGTTCTATTTCTGGTGTCCTGGTTGCGAGCGGTGTACGCCGAGTCTGAATTCACCCCAACGAGATGCTAATAACGACAATTCAGGTGTATTATGGCTTTTCGAATAGAATCCAGACAAAGTGCGGAAATAGTCCCCTACGGATTTTACTACTCATATATTCATTGCGCATTCAGGACTGCCCAGTTGCGCACAGAGTACGAATTGCAATCCCCACAAAGGCCACTTCTTCCCTATTGCTAAGTCTGCGTTAACAGCCTCCACAAATTAGTCGATAGAATGCAGGACACACCACCCGCGCCGACAACACCTACTGCTTCTGATAGAATCGTTCAGCGGCCATTTACAACTCTCCTCAAGAGTAAGTGGAACCAGCAAGTAGAAGACGTTTTCAATCATGTTGGGAATTGGGATAAATACGCTTTGGATTTGGGGAGAAAGTTACTATACGGTAGCAGTGCCACCTCGACAGAGAGTCCTTCAAATCATAGAGAATAGATTCACATTTTGTGGAGGTGTACGCACTCAGATAAAGTCTGCTCTGCTCAATTCTAATCTCAAACGATTCTGGCTCACTCAAATAGGTTTGGTGTATAGCTATAGAGATGGACATTTTACGCTTTCTAATCTACTGCAACTCTCACAGAGCACTGGCGCCTGAAGAACATCTTAATACCAAGCCGTATATCAGTAAAGAAACGGGACATACCAGTAATGATATCAACAAGCTCGTTGGTAATAGCGGCTTGACGACCACGGTTGTATTGCATCTGTAAACTTGAGATCATGTCCTTTGCGTTTTTCGAAGCATTGTCCATGGCATTGCGTCTATTATAGATGAGCGAAGGGAACAATATTACTGAAGAATAACGACATACCGAGCGTTCTGTTCGGCAGCATGACTCTCGACAAGCGCTGCGTACAAGGCATTGGCTAGGGCAAATTCGCTAAGGTCCTTGGTGAAATCATCCTCCATCTCGTATGCCTTGAAGCCGGCTGAGAGCCTTTATAATCAGTGTTAGCTCATTTGAGAAACGACTGTGACGCACGTGCTTCTCTCAGCGAAACTTCGGTTTGCACTTCGATAGCCTGCGGCTCAAAAGAGATTGCCGACAAGAACTTGTTATATACGATAACTACGCTGTCGTATTTGACACCCGATTTGATAACGAGATCAGCAACGCTGGCTGCATCAGCGAAAGTAGGAATGTCACGACCAATCTGGTTGAAAGTCATAGCAAGGTTGTTCGGAATGGCACGACTGAGTTGGGCTTTGGACTTGTCTCCAATAATCATGACCGGCGAGTCCGCGTCAACGGATTCATCCTTGCTGTTGATTGCGGCACGGGTGTATTTGCTGACTGACGAGTGAATGCCGCCGCAAAGACCCTTGTCTGAAGATATCACGACGAAGAGTTTTCGCTTGCCCGCAGACTCCGCTGGGGCATTAGTGAAAATCTCTGGAAAAGTAGCTCAATACACGCGTCTTGGCGGAAAGCCAGACACTCTCGCACCGGAGTTTGCAACCCCATACTGTTTCCCACTTTGCATGGCCCTTTGAGCTTTTGCCAGTCGCGTTGAAGCAATCATTTTCATAGACTAGTAGTAATTTGTGAGCTCAGTAGCACTAAACTTCAACATATTTACACACCTTGGTGATCTTTTCAATGTTTCTGACACTCTTGAGACGTAGCTCAATTTCTCGGAGGGTAGCCATGTTTCGGGCATTTTGAGGCGCAGCCCCGATGCTTTGAGACTGGGAAGGAATGCGAGCTAACGTCCGCCTTGCGAGCATTATCGGGCCAATAAAATGTTGTCAGGTTTCGGGAATTGTCGCTGGCCAACGTTCCATCAGCGGACGTTGAATTTGTCGGAGAGCGAAATCTTAATCGGAGAGGCGGTCACGAACGAGTCAAGTCTGTGTGGCTTTTCCTTACTTTATCATTTACGAGCCACTATGGCAGAGGAACCACTTTTTGACCCGTCGTTGAAGAAGCGATCCAAGAAGAAACAGGTCGCTTTTTCAGAGGATCCGCTTGGAGCAGATGCCGATCCAACAACTCCCGCACCCGCTATTATTGATAATCATACAACGAACGGAGATGCTGTGGACATGGGTCCGACGACCATGCATGAGCAGATGAAGCAAAATGGGGTTCCCGAGACAGAGGCCCCCGCCGATGACTTTAAAGCGATGTTTGGAGATCTTAAGAAGAAGAAAAAGAAGAAAGAGATTCCTTTCGACTTAGTTAGTCCCGTTCATCCAGATTTTTCCAAAAATTTCGAATATGTTTTAGGCAGAGGACAACTCTGGGACATCGACGCCTGTAACTGTTGCTCCATCGGAAGAGCTCGACTTTTCTGACCTCAAAAAGAAGAAAAAGTCGAAAAAGAAGACCGCTGCATTCGATCTTGAAGCGTTCGAAAAAGAGCTCAATGAATCTAAATCAAAAGAAGCAGATGACGACGCGGAGGATGGTGCTGGTGGCGAAGATGATGGACAGCATCTAGATCAAGTTGACGAAGACGAACTCGGCGAGGATGTGTTTGCTCAAAGTCACGAGGCCCCTCGAGGGCTAGATACAGAGGAAGAGCCTTGGTTATCGTCTGATCGTGATTACACATATCAAGAGGTATTGGCATCCATATCTTTGTGCTTGATTGTGCTTACACACGTACAGCTACTGCATCGCTTTTATATACAACTTCACGCCTCAAACCCAGCTCTTTTCTCTTCAAGTACAAAACGATACACCATTGCACCTCCGTCAATCATGCGAGAAGGAAACAAGAAGACTATCTTTGCCAATATTCCGGATATATGCAAACGAATGCATCGGCAACCAGAACATGTTATTCAATTCATGTTCGCAGAAATGGGTACCACTGGCTCGGTTGACGGTTCAGGCCGTCTGGTCATCAAAGGCAGATTTCAGCAGAAGCAGATCGAAAATGTGCTGCGTCGGTATATCGGTGCGTTTACCATCCTCCGATATGCATAAACTTATCGTTGCACTAACACGAGCGCGATCGTAGTCGAATATGTGACGTGCAAGACATGTAAATCTTTCGATACTCTGCTTACGAAGGAAAATCGTATATTTTTCATGTCGTGCATGTCGTGCGGATCAAGACGGTCAGTGAGTGCCATCCAGAGCGGTTTCAAGGCCCAAGTCGGAAAGCGTATCAATCGGCGGTGAACATGCGTAAATAGGACGGCAAGGGAGGTAGCACCAATTCCTGTGGTAAGATCGGTCTCTACATCCCGTACATTATCGAGTTATAGAAGAGCTATGTTGCGACAGGGATATCATATACATTTTCTCTATGTTGATTGATTGTTAGTTAATCTTGTTATAGGCAGACAGATTCAGGTTTTACGACTTTGATGATTGCACTCGATGTCAAACTGTATTTTTCTAAACAATTACAATATATGTCATGTTGAAGTTACCAGTATGAGGCGTCGAGTTGAAGGCTGAAGTGGGAATCGGGGATTTGACCACACAAGTATGGACATAAGACAAAAGGCTTCGAACTAGATAGCGATAAGGAATCCTCAAGGACATGGACTCCTGAGTGTTCTCGCAAGTGAGCTTGATAAGCAATTGATAGTCTTCGAGGCGCAAGGAGCGCAGTGGGCGACTTGTAAACACGAGGTATCACGGTGGTCTTCATGCCATTTAGTGTGCACGTTGTTAAGTTGATCCGAACGAATTGGCTCAGTCGCTCTTCAAAAGATTGAGTATTGAGTGATGGGCCAATCATAAAAACGAGGACGGCAGTAACTCTTGGCGTTGTCTGGTACAGTACGGAACACAGTTGGACTTTGAAGACATCATGGTGGCAGTATGCCTACTTACGTGTAGAGCTCCCGAATACCTTCCTTTTTCGGACGCTACTCGTGCTTGGAAATTCGTGGCATATGCTTCCGCTGCGCCGCCCATATATAATGGCAAGGTTGGTCTCACTGTTCACTACTCTTTACTTATTTATTTATTTATTTTCGCTCTAGGCAGTGTAATCATCGGACTCGTGTATCGTTCGTGTACTTTTGAACGGGTTATCGCATGTCTTCCTTACTCATTCATAAACAATGTCATTATTCTCGTTATGCACTAGCGTGTACGCCATGAACATACAGACACGCTCGCTGTGCCATGCATGTCCTGCCTCTTCGTCTCTAATAGTCGTGCGAGTTTGACCTCTCTCATCCACCTGCCTCCAGCTTACGCTTAGACCTTTTCTTCTTTCCTTGGCATGGAACGAATCTCCTCAAGCAGCAGTCGCAGGAAGACGCTGAGGACTGATACTACTACCCTTCGTCCAACTACCTCTTCGCATCGATCTCGACACCCAGAAACCTCCTACCAGTGGATCTTTCGATCCAACATTCCTCGCCGACGAGGCCTGTACCTTCCTAATGAAATCCACAGACGGGACTTCTTCGGAATCGGGGAAGTCGTCGGCGTACTCGCTAACGCAAGTTATTTCCATGCTAGCACTCCTTCATATTAACACAACTCTTCTAAAGCCTTCAGAAACATTACGATCTCTGACAGAAGCGAAGAAAATGCTGGAGCAGACACGGAACGAACTGACCGAAGCACGGGAGCGCGAACAGATTACCCCAACTCATACTTTCTCGCCATTACCGTCATCTGTATTCTTCCCTCGGCCTACTGAAGTGAGGGTAGTCGAAAATCTCCTGAGCGGTGAACCAAGCTGGACCGTCGTATTTGGGGCTAGTTCAACCGGAAAAGTGAGGTTTCTTAGTTTGACAAACCTCAAAACGTATGTTGAATATACATATAGACAGCAATCTTGAGACACGTCCTTTCTCAAAGTCGATATCATGTCCTCCATTTTGATCTGCGAATTGCTGGATTTGCTGATTTGGCAAGTTTGTATGCGAGTCTGAGGCACGTTTCCTTGCTGCTCTGGAAATAGCGTGGAGACTAATATTTTGATCAGTCAGCAGATGGAACAGTATTTCACGACGATCAGCGAAACGATGGAAGGGTATGGAGAATTTGAGAGGGAAGCATGGTCATTCAAGGTAAGTGTGACTCTCAGCCCATTGTTGATTAACCCTACATCATGTAACATAGCATGATCGACTGAACCTGGAACGACGTTTAAATGGGTGTGCCCCAACGAATGACTCTATGAGTACAATCCATGCTTTCGGACAGGTTAGGACAAGCGATATCGCTAGGCTGATGGAGATGTTCCAGGTGAGCAGATCATGATAGGGCTATCATTACTTGTTGACCCTTGTATAACTAGAGTTCTTTATTGAAATATCGTGATTTCGAGCCCTTCATAGATGATGATGTACACTCTGATATGACTCGTGTGAGCCCAATTGATCGCGACACGAAATCAAAGTCATTTTGGAAACGAATGAAAGGGAAAGAGAAGGTGGTAGCTGAAGTCCATGAAAAGAGCGAGAAACAGGTTGAATATGAGAAGCCTCCCCACACAGAGAAGAAAATTCCAGTAATATTCTTTGACGAAGCTCATAAACTGTACGCAAATCGTGCTTCTTTTGTGCTTTCCCACTCTTACCGATTTTTCTAGCCCTGCTCTGATTCACTCCACGGGTGCAATGAAATGCCTTCTAGACGCAATGCTAGTCTTGACCAAACAGGATCGGCTTTGTCACGTCATACACGCAACAAGCGAGCCGTTTTACCAGACTTGGTTACGGAGAGCCAATGTTATCCAGCATTGCAAGGTCTTTTTATGTCCCTCTCTTTGCGAATATATTCATTCTGACACAAAGCGAAGATCATAACCATCGGTGATTGCACAAAATCAGAAATGCGAACATTCTTCCGAGATCGGGTTATGCCACAGGTTCCAGAGCGACTACGAGCGGGCTTGATCTTCCACCAGCTTTATGACGCGTTTGGCGGAAAGCTGGCTCATTGGCAGGATTATGTCACTGACTACGGTAAGATGATGCACCTACTGTTATTTTCTGTGGGTTAAATCGATTCGTGCAGTGAACGCGAATGGAAAGCTTGACAGTGAGTCGAAACTTTGTCCTTCACTGTGATTTGTTGAATTGATTGAACTCTAGTCAAACAAAGCTCGCATTTTTTGCAAGCCCACGCTCTCTTGAATCTGCATATCATCCATTCTTCTGAATCATCGCCCGAAGTTCAGGCGGAATCCAGGCGGACTAACAACCAGACACAAAACATTGCATCTGCTTCAGTTCCCAATCTACATGCTGGTGGCGGCGGGGGTCACCGGATATACTCCCCTTTAACAGTTGGTCTCGATGACGACGACAGCCCGACCACTGCAGACTTCACTGCTACGGATCTGATTAAGGTGTTGCATAAGTTAACGGAAAGTGAGAACGGTGCTCGTTCATTACCCTATTTCCAGCTGTGCAGAGAGATTGGAGTGAAGGCTGTGGACGGGATGGTTAGAGGGAGGATACTGGATTTGGGGTGGACAGATGTGGTGAAGAACACAGGTGGCATTGGGCTTGAAGAGGCGCCTGTGTCTTCGAGCAGTGTTTTCAGGACACGCGGGGGGGCTGGTGAGGTTGGAAGCGTTAGAAGCGAGACACACGGGCGCTATCGTGCTGAGAGCAGCGGTACTATGGTCAACGACAGTGCTGCGATTATCGATGCAGAAGAAGGGATGATTGTCCCAGCACCTTCGGACGCAGGGGAACCAAGTCCCATAGAGCCTTACCGGGTATGTGAAGGTGGGGGAGATGACGTTGTACCGGATGACGATTATGTCGGACCAAAGTTGCTGCCTGCGACGCCTATTATGAGGTTCGCTATGAGAGAAGTTGTAGCTGATTATCTTCTTGAAGATGATTCTGTTTCCGAGTACGCTTCGCTTTCGGACGTGGATGAGTACTGATTCGTAAATTCTTTTGTTAATTATTATCGAATCCCCCGATGGGCACTGTACTGTAGTAATGTGATACGTCGAGGAGCCGTAAGATTCATTGCACGGCATGCGGTAGAGTACGTTTTGTCTGGAACATTAATTACTCTATCATCGACTACAAGAGTGACTTGTGGTTTCGAAACTTCTCACCATTGAAGGATTAGCGTCGAGGATTTGGACGAGGGAGCCGTCTTGACTTGACTGGGTAATCTGCCTTGACATCGTTAGATCAAGTGTTTTCTGTCGGTTGACAAAGCACAGCATATGATCGAGTAGAACATTATTGTGCGTGCCACTTGCTGAGACGAAACTGAAGACTCGGACTTGAAGAAAGCTGTTGGTTACTTTAGCAGAGTTTTGTTCCTCAAAAGGCCGAGAGGGCTGGGTTATTATCCTCCATGGTGCTTTCAGTATATGTAGACAGAGTTTGCGACAGAGAGGTGTTTGCTAGCTTCCGCCGATTGAATGAATAAAGAACTTCATGTCGTTGATAGCCACAGCTCATATAGAGAACCTTTGTTTTGGACCAGCACTGCAGTCGCTTATCATTGTACTATGAGATCTGGTCCAAAGCCGGCAAGTATGGATGACTCCCGGTGCGGGAGTCATCGTGTTAGATGGAAACCGTGAATGTGAAGATTGGACGGGTTGCAGTGGGAAGATGACGGTGGGATGTGACGTCACGGTAGATTGCTTGTAACTTGGACTGAAAATCCAATTTTGAAAGACGTATGATACGATACGGTTGTGGAACAAAGGATTGATTCTGGAAATCTCAAGTGTCCTCCGATTAACGCGCAGTTGTAATAACAGCCTGAGAAATTTAAAGGAGCGCTTGAAAGCCTGCAGATTTCCACATCACACACTAATCCCGCACATATCGTAACCAAAAATCTTCAGAAAGGTCTCAAGTTGAAGCTTCTACTGGCCGCCTGGGTATCAATAACCAAGACTGGTAAAACGCGTCGCGATTCGTGAATCCTAAAAAAGATACATTTCTCTTGATCGCGTCTCACCATGTTTGGGCAGAGTACACAGCAGCCCTCGACGTCTGGGGGCTTATTCGGAAACACTCCGAACGCGAATCAAGGACAAACAACCGGAGGCGGTTTATTTGGTAATGCTGGACAACAACAGCAGCAGCAGCCTGCTACAGGAACCTCTTTATTCGGTGCAAGTAACACGGCTCAACCTTCTGGGGGCGGAGGGCTGTTTGGAAGCTCAAATACTACTGGACAGCAGCAGTCTACTGGTTTGTTTGGAAGCACAACGAACCAGCCGAGTAGTGGAGGCGCGTTTGGTGGTGTCACTCAAAACCAAGGTGGCGGTTTGTTTGGCGGTACCACTCAACAGACAGGCCCGGGCTCGCTATTTGGCGGTACACAGAATCAGCCGAGTGGAGGTGGATTGTTTGGCCAGAATCAGCCAAGTGGGGGCAGTGGATTGTTCGGAAGCACGGCCCAACAGCCTCAACAGCAACAACAACCTCAAACTTCAGGCAGCTCATTATTTGGAAGTACGAACACCGGTGGAACTAGTAATACTGGCGGAGGATCATTTGGCTCAACAACTACGAATGCAGGAGGCGGTGGGTTGTTTGGTAGCAGCTCCACCCCTTCCACAAGTACTTTTAATACTGGTTTGTTCGGTTCTACACAACCATCAAACCCAAATCCTCCGTTTGGTGGACAGTCTACCAATACACAACAAAGCACCTCGTTATTCGGTCAAACGCAGCCGCAACAGCAAACACAACCGCAACAGGGTTCATTCTTTGGCGGTGGAGGCAGTCAATCTGCATCTGGTGGTATGTTTGGGTCAACCAGCACCTTAAAAGGGTCTTTGGGCGTGGGGCAAAGCAATACAGATCCACAGAGTCAATTTAATGCCCTCCTTCAACGCATAGAAACCGTTAAGCTAGCATGGGACTCAAGTTCACCTCAGTGCAAATTTCAGGTATATCGTTTGACATATCTCGCATGCCGCTTTTAATCATTCTCGAATCAGCACTACTTCTACAACTTGGTAGATCCTAATCAGATTCGCATGTATGGTCGGCCTTCAAATGCGACAAATGAGGCACTGTGGCAAAAGGCTGTTAGGGAAAACCCAGACCCTAGTTGGTAATCGCTTTCCCGTGGTATATATCCCTCGATCGCTGAGTTTTTTGTTGTAGCCTTGTCCCCGTCCTTGCTACAGGATTTGATGATTTGCAAAAAAGAGTGGATGCTCAAACAAAACAAGCATCAACTCATCAGGAAAAACTTCAGGTCAGATGTTGATTGGCTGAGTCATGCTAGAATTCTGTTGTTGACATTTCATACAGGAGCTGAAGAAACGGATAGAAACATTATCACAGCGTCATGAACTATCGAATGCTTCCCGGCTACATCGAGCGAGCGCGCTTCAAACGCAACTGACGCATAGGTTGTTAAAGCTTGTGCAACATCTACACCTGCTTATCCCTGCACTCCGATCTTCGTCGATCAGACCAGAAGAAGAGGCACTAAGGGCTGCCTTAGAAGAAATCGATGAAGAAATCAGGCGACCCGGAGGGGTGGGGAAGATGCGAGGCAAGTTAAATGAGCTCTGGGCACTAGTGGGAGCTGTCCGCGCGGCAAGAGAAAGAGATAGAATGGGTGGCGCAGAAGGGAATGTTGAGTGGGCAGTCGTTGACGACGAAGGATTGGCGCAGATTGCTCAGGTACGATTATTATTCTGGCTTATTTCTTAAGCTCATGTTGTCGATTCAGATTCTAGCAGAGCAGCAAGCTGGGTTGGCTCATCTGACCAAAATACTCCAGAAAGACCTGAATGATCTGGCTGTAATATACGGGGCAGCAGGCCAGGAGGACTCCGATATGACCATCTGATTGCTTATCCACCGTATTACATGAGACTTGAACTATTGCGCGTCGGCAACGGGCGGTGATTACTGTCTGCATTCCCTACATGGATGATTAGAGATGTTCCGGAATCTTGACCACATGAACTTATAAAACATGTTTTTGATTCCATCTTGTAGAACTAGATCTTGGTGGACCATTGTCCTGGAAAGTAAAGTACGTACCCACGCAAAGGTATTTCCAATTCAACAACGTGACAAATCCGTTGCATACAAGCTCATTCGGTAGTGGCTGCCTTGGATGTTTGCACTCTGGTTCTCTCCAAAATCGCGTTAGAATATGCGTGTTCGTACACTGGAGATTCGCTGGCATGACAGCAAACCCATTTCGACTTGTGATTTCCAACCCATCCCTTTCAAAAAAGCCCGCCCAGTTCAAGACAAGCAGTTTACCACTCAGGCATACAGGCTTGCCACAGGGGGGGAGGACAATCATGTCAGAGTAAGTTTTGGTTTGACTCGTGTCCAGGGCCAGGAACGGGCTGAAGGAATAAATCTAGTTGTGGATGATCCACCCTAATATTATGCCACCCTCTGTGTTGGATAGCGCGTCAGCGACTGGTGACGCGAGTACAGCACGCCCTCCGAGAGCTGAGTACCTTGCAACGTTGAGCAGACACTCCGCTGCTGTAAACGTGGTCCGTTTTAGCCCTAATGGTGAGTTGAGCCTATAAACGAACTACTTATTTCACCCGAGTGGATTGTCACTCGTGTTCAAAAATCCTGTTTGGATTTTACAACGACGATCTCCGGAGTATTTATTCAACGTTGACCGGCTGTCTCTTTCAACATTGTACTCTCTATTTTTGATGGGGGACACAACATATTCTTTATTTACATCAATTAATACGGATGTCCCATCACACACTCCAAACCTCTTACTCGGAACAACGCTAACATATGAGCAGGTGATATGATCGCCTCCGCCGGGGATGGTATGTGTTTTGTAAGGTTTTGGTCTTCCAGCGCTCAATTTCATATCTTCTTAAGATGGGATGATTATTATCTGGGCGCAATCGGCAACTCCTGCAAGCTCGTATGGGAGTGACCTTTCCCCAGAGGATGTACAGTATGAGAAGGAGTTTTGGAAACCAAGAATAACGTTCAGGTGGGTATGTCTCTCCTGTTTTTGACGATCCGCTGATGATTTGGCGTAGATGTACCACCATGCAAGTCTACGATCTTGCTTGGAGTCCTACTGGCGACTACGTATTGGCAGGTAGCACGGATAACGTAGCCCGCATATTCTCCGCCAGCGACGGTACATGTCTTAAGGAGATTGTTGAACATAGCCACTACGTTCAAGGCGTTGCATGGGATCCAATGAACGAATATATCGCGACACAGAGTAGCGATAGATCCATGCATGTGCATCGCGTGTGTGTCAAAAATTCTTCACTGGAGGTCCACGCTATTGGGAAGAACGCTCGAATGGCTCATATGCACAATCGCACACCAAGCTCACATTCGCGTAACAAGCACTTCCGAAGAGAATCTACCGCTGCTAGCGATGCGGAGTCGGTCACCACGACAACTAGTGACGTTATCAAGGACGACCCTTCACTTTTCGTCAGCCAGCAGCCGTTGACCCCTTCCACTACAGCCAGCACGCCTTCGACATCGATGTTTCCGCCACCACCTGTGGAAAGTTCTTCGAGGCGGTCCTCATTCAGTGGGTCGAATGCTCCCGGCTCCCCTTCTCTTGTAAGCCGTTACGGCAGGTCACCATCACCAATGCCCGCCCTTCCTGCTATCCGTGCCTTGCCATCGACTTCCGCATGGGCTTCGGTAAAACTTTACGGCGACGAAAGCTACACAAACTTCTTCCGACGTCTTACTTTCAGTCCCGACGGTGGTTTGCTCCTCACGCCAGCAGGGCAATTCGAGGACCCTTCCATCATCCCCGGTTTGTCAGACCAGTCATCCAAGGGGAGAAAACGCACCACAGATGAGAACTCTGCCACTTCGTCTTCGGTGTATATCTATACTCGTGCAAACTTTGCTCGACCACCGATAGCCCAATTGCCAGGTCACAAGAAGCCGAGTGTAGCGGTGCGATTCTCCCCCGTGCTCTATGAATTGCGTCAAGGAGTCATCGGTTTAGAAGAGTCGGTAACAGTGGTCCTTGAGAAAGGAATGGAGCAAAATTTGGACCTCGACCTTGGTGCTGGTCCTTCAGTGGCTGCTACTGCACCCAGATCCCCGCATAAACATTCCATTCCAACCCCCAGCATCTCTCCCATCATCTCACCCTCTCCTACCCTCCCAACAAAGCCTTCATCCTTTCTGATGCCTTCACCAGCACTATCGGCTGCTGATGCAGTTTCCTCCCCTGTACCTGGGAGATCTACAGCTTCCACACCTGTACAACAGACTGGAATGCCTTCGATTGTTACGTGCTCTGTGTTTGCGTTGCCATATCGCATGCTATATGCCGTTGCGACAATGGACACGATTGCCATCTATGATACTCAACAAGCAGGTCCTGTTTTCTTGTTAACAAAATTACATTATGACGAATTTACGGATTTAACTTGGTATGCATTTGTATGGTTCAACGATAGATGGCTGACGTTGCTAATAGGTCCCCTGACGGTCAATGTCTCGTACTGTCCTCTAGAGACGGATATTGTACGATTGTTGTGTTTGACGAGATTATGGCGACTCATCATACGCAGCAACATACATTGCAACTACAGTCGATTGCAAATCATAATTCTGTACCACTGACGTACTCAGGCACTCCAGCTGCGACTCCAGCTTCGACTCCGTCTATTCCCTCACTAGCGTTACCTCTAGCTACCGCACCAGCAGCTAATCTTACCGCCCCATCAAAGAAGCGCATTGCGGAGTCGCCGCCGCCCTTGACGCCTGCTTCAAGTATTGACGAACACTCTGGAGGGACTCGGCAGTCTGTAAACACCAACTCCCAAACCAGTGCCGGCATCGGTGGACCTAGTGGTGAACGAGAAGAACCTCCAAAAAAGAAACGAAGAGCCGCTTTGACCAAAGTTGGAGAGCTGGGGTGAATACGAACGAGAATCTGTTTTGTTTTCAATCTGCTTTTTTTGTGTTATCTGTCCGCATATAGGTTATCGTTGTATTAATCATCTAGCGCGCATCTGAATCACGTTGCGTGGTACATATTGCCAGGGCAGTTGTATGGTTCTCGTCTTTTGTTTCTTGAAGCTCTGCGAAGAACTACTCTTGTTGAAGTCGTGATTGTTTTGCTAACCGCTTAATTGACATGCGTCAGCCCTTGATGTAGAAGAATCTCCAAGAATTTCATATCATGAAATGGAAACGAATGCGATGGGAAGTTGACGTTTGGAGCCTCTTCCCTGCCTGACGTTATTGCGGCAACAAACATATGGCTTATTTGCAATTATCAGGGCAGGCTCCGTGCAAGTTGAAAAAAAACGGGACCTCAGCTGCGTCTGCCGCTGAACTAGTAGCTCAAAATCAACTTGTGGCATGTATCATAGGGTTTGTGCTTGTAATTACTAAGTGGAAACTGACGTATGGACTATAGGGCATGGAAGCAGCCATGACGTAGTATTGGAAAAAGATACAGTATTATGGGGTAAACAGGAAGCAAAACGAAAAGCACAGCAGCGGAAAGCGAATAACAGGAAAAGACAGCAGTTGAATAATAAGAATAGGAATATCACAGATATTACTTGTGCTATAGACACGGCATCGAGCCCTGTTATAGCCAGCGTTTGACGCCCCACAGACCCCTAGGATTTATCCACCCAAAGTGGGTGAACCCTGCGGAAACATAGGCATATGGATCAGCAGTTGGATTATAAGTCTCCGAAACCTTGGCAAGCCGCAGGTCTTCTTCGAAGAGAAACGAAGCTTGAGCTGTGCGGAGAGATCAATAAAGATGGTCTGGAAAGAGCAATCGTAGGAGAGCTGCTTACGATATCGAGTAGATTTGCTTTCGACCTCCGAGAAGATATTGTGTCTGTGAGAGTATTTTTATCAGTCAATTATTTTGCAGGTGGACAGGAGCCGTGCATGCTACTAACCCATTGTCGTCGAAAAAATATGGATGGTTTCTGAGGTCAGAAATGGTGTATCTGGACGATGGATCTATATGGAGTAGCTATAATAACCAATGAAATTCAGCAACGACATTAGTCGAAAGGAAGAATAGATTCGCGAACCCCAGCTAACAAATCTTCCTCTTCTGCTGCCAATCTCGTTTTAGAATGGAAGTATGACCTTCCTTTCGTGTCTGAGTTCCATTTCATATATTTATGCAGCTGGCCTGAATTCTTGAATAATGTCTACGAAAGGAGAAGCAGAATGAGCACTATGAACTCTTCCCTGATGGAAGAAACAAGAAGCGTACATCTCCAGCGATCAGGTCATACACTGTACAACCCAGAGCCCAGTAATCCACTGCGCCATTGTAGGACTTTCCCTTGAGAATTTCCGGAGCCATATACTGTCTCGTCCCAACGTATTCTGTTGAATATGTCCGAGTAGGACTGATGGGCTCGTTGCATATGAATGCCGTCCCAAAATCCGATATACGGACGTTGTCACAACTGTCGACGAGAATATTCTCTGGTTTAATGTCTCTATGGATGATGCCAATTTCGTGAAGGGAAGAGATTCCAATTGCCTAGAACGAGACAGAGTGAGTCAGGAGTAAAATCTGAAATTATAATGTCTGACCGTCTGAGCTACCCATCGCTTGACACGATTTGGGTCTGGAAGTTCACCTAGAAGTGAATGCAGATCCATCTTCAAATGATCCTAAAGAGTCGCACACGCTGCGGCTTAGTAAAGTTCAAACAACATACCGGGAAAAGACTGACCATAGCAAAGAAGATCTTATTCTCGTCTTGGAGCACACCATGACAATCCATCACAAAGGAGTTTGGTCGACAATCTGCAATAATTTTGTATGCGGCTAGCTCTGTTTTTAGAGGATACGATGCCAAGTCATTATCTTGAACCCGAGATTTGTCGACGACCTTCAAGCAGATTCTTCGCCCAGTTCCTACATCCTTCGCTACGACCGCAGAACCATGGGTACCTGAATGTAGTTGTTGAACAACTTGAAATGGTCCGATTTCGGAGTTTGCGGGTGGCGTGGGCAAGCAATTGAAATACGAGGGGGAATAGCGAGGAGTATCTAATAACGATGCACTCGTTGGGCTCGGTATCGGGAGGTTCACGGTTCTAATTCTCGGTGTTGGGGGAAGTAAACGTGGGGACAATTGTTCGGGGAAACCATAAGCCTGGAATGATTGGACTGGGAGAGTTAAAAGGCAGGTGGTACCGTTCCTATTCCATCTGCTCCGGCTTCGGTCTGGAGTCTGAGTGTTTTTTGGAGGAGAAGGCATGTTGTTAGCAGTAGATGAAGACATGGTGACTCCTAGTTGGTCAAGAGATGTTGAGATCAGCGTAGATTAGTGACACCGGAACCAGCGATGTCGAGAAACTAATTGTGGAAGGAGTATGAGTAGGCAGCTCCAGGAGACTTGAATTTATAGATGTCAATAGCCTAAACACGACGTACACATGTCATTATACGCCGCTCCATGCAATGTATTCATTGTACAGGAGACATCAGAACTGGTGTAGAACAGAAATGTGTTGATGTCACTGCACGGCCCCCTCCACAGGAATCTCGTGCCGGTATTATAGTCTTGCACGCCTGCTGTTGATCATGATGGAGGCGTGTTAGCACTGGCGCGCTGTTCATGTCGTCCTCGCGATACTCTTGTTATGACGCATGTAGCTGCGGTGTAAACCGAAAACCAAACAACACGAAGCAACAGAAAGCTGTGCACCAGCAACTTTATGACGTAAACTGATATGCATTTGCGTAAGTACTTGAATAAGGTTGGCATTAAGAATAGTGGATAACGAGGTTGTTACATTCTCTTTTGTTTGATTTGAAACCAGTGGTACAACATACATCGATAGAGTTAGATTATCTAGAATATGCCGATGTCAGTCACAGTGTCTGGCATTCGAAAGTCTTCATTGGTGCACCATACCAACTGTAATTTCTTTACTGATCTCTGGAGATACAGAAGGAAAGCCTTTCACGAATGAAACCAAGGACCTTTCGAAATCGCCGCCGAACAGAAGATCTAAATCTGCGGCGAGGCCCGGTATTCCGTCTATGATCACCGTTCTTTGATGGAGGTATCATCATCATAGCCCTGGTTATTTCTTCCGCCAACAACCCAGATCCTCCTCTCTGGATCGGTCGTGTATTGCGGTTGTGTGAACGTATACTGTTCATTTCTGGCACCCAGCGAATCTGCTGGGAATCATCTTCAGATTCCTCTACGACCGGGGACAATGATAGCCTCTTGTATGTCCGTCCGGATACGGAAAGAGCTGGTGATCGGAGGTGATATGGTCCATAACTAGAGCGTGATGTGGATGTGGAGGATGAAGAATTGGAGGAGTGACGGTCCCGAACAGATGTAGGGTGGGTGTATAGGTCTCCCATAATACAAGACGGAAAGGGAACAGAATTGACGTTATCCAAGTCTATCCCTTGTATGATTTGCCACGACGTGTTCATTTCTCTCCGGTTCAGGTTTAGATATTTGGGAGCTAGGGTGACGGATAAGACTAGACGTGCGCTAGCAGTCGAGCAGACAAAAAAATAGACCGTCCGTGGTGTGCGTGTATAACACGAGGTAGGGAAACGTGCTCTAGGGACATTGATCTAAATGCTGCAGTCGACTTGCAGGAAAAGGCGTGGTAACAACGTCATCGCTTATCCAGCAATTGAACGAACCACTCTGGGATACTCTCGGTATAAACAATTGGAAGCACTACCAGGGGTGCATGAAGCTCAAGGTTATAGGTTGCAAGTCAACCTTACTTAGCAAAGATCCGGGGTAAACGGTGCGCTGGCAGGAAGGGTAGAATCCGAATAAGCAGCCATTAGTAGTCGGGATGCAGATACCCACCAAGCTGTTGCGTGCAATATTTGAAACAATAGTATGCCCGCCGACTCGACGCTGAGTCGCGCTAGTAGCAAGTGGCACGCGCTGACATTTGAGTTCCAATTGCCGCCCTCTGCAACCCACTGGCACGCGCATACTGTGTCCCTCGAGTTCTGCGTATGCCACTGCTCTCGAGCCTTCCTCACTGTATGCCATTCAATGTCGACTCGCATCGAATTATTGGTGACTTCACTGCTAAATGCTTGACTCCTGCTTATTCGTTCAATTGTGTATTTGTTTCTCTTCTTCTACGGGTTTCCTGTTTGCATCAAGCCGTACACGATAACAAGCGGAAAATTAAGAATTCTACGAATCAGTACCTGGCATTGCTGGAGCCTGAATGATTCTTATTACGACGAAGCGTGCCCTCTTTGCAGTATCTCCGTCTTCCGACGATGGTGACAGCCAAGTTTGACCATACCGAAGCTCTCTGGTTCAAATTATCTCCTCATGTTGCGTCTTCAACAAGGGTTCTTCACGCAGAGTAAAGAGACAGAAAGGGGGAGCTGGATGCTACATCAAGTCCCGCAGTCGGACTTCGGGCTTTCGGCACACATAGCACTATCTGGGTAAGTGTCGCTACCCTTGCGCTTGCACCCATGGTTATATGGTCCTTGAAACGAAACAGATACTATTGCTGTTGGCGAAACCAACCAGCTATTATTGTGATCCGTGCGCTTCCTTCACGAATCCTTGGCATATTCAATAATTGCGTGTCTGCACTGGATGTCCAAGGCCTCCAACAGGTTTGTTGCCGATTCCGGAGTCATGCTCCTATGCTCCCGGTTCTTTTCCAAACAACTAATTCCGATACCACGGGCGCAATACTCAGTTCATTATTCTATCGCTGAACATCGCCAGAATGGAGCCTCGAGCGCATGCATACAATGGACGACTCCGCTTAGTGTACAGCATCCTCGCGTCTTTATGAAATTTCAATCAGTGCTCTTTCCATTCGTTTCTTCAAACACAAATTTCGCACAGATACTTCGTGTTTCTGTGCGCCGTAATTGTTTTGTTTCAATGCTATTTTCCTTGAACGGCTGCAAGGATAGCCTGTTTTCCTATATACCAGTCCTCCACCCGATCATCCGAACAGCACCTGTGGCGACCACTTGGTTTTCTATATATTTGTGTAAACGCGTTGACCGTCCAACGACAAGAGACTTTACAGACATGTTCCGGTCAATGTCACAAGCCGGTCAGACACTCTAAAAACAAGACTGCACGTATCGTATGTCCACCATCCTCTGCTATGTTTCAGCGTGCTTACTGACCTGTTGTAATCGTTGTGACATCCACTCTGCAGCTATACATAATCGACTGTTCAGGAGGGCTCAAGTGCATTTGCCACCTTAAAAGAGTGCTTTACTCTTTATTTGATCGCTCGACAGGACTCGGAATCTTTTGCAAGCTTTAAATTCGGCATGGCTCCGGCCTTTAAGTTGTATGGTGAGCCCGGTGATCTACCCACGGCGGTTTACTAGACCACGTTAACGAATCATAGAATATTCAGCACTATCTTGTTCGGCTGTCACTCGCATCAATTTTTCTCCAGGAACGAATCCTCCGTTCCGTCCTTTGGATACTTGTGCACAGCCATGTCTTTACCACGGTTTAAAAATTCATCTAGGCCGAGTGGCGCAATGGTAGCGCATCTGACTTCGATTGTCATGGCGTATCAGGAGGTTGCAGTTTCGAGTACTGTCTCGGTCATATTTTTCTTCCAACTTCTGGATGGTAAACTGATGATCATGAGCTTGGGAACTTGGTTGCCAACTCTTGAACAATTTGACATGACGATGACCGTGTTGTACCGGCGTGCCTTGACGATCGGGTCTAGGAACAATTTTGTTGACTACGGCAACGTGCTCAAGCCTCAAGTTTCTCTCAACATAGGCCGTTGGCTCACGCGTATATTAATATGGACAACAAGGTTTGTCATATCTCACAGTAGCTTGTGGAGATGGGTGGGCTGATAAGGTTTTTCCGTGGTAGCATTCGGATCCCGGAATGAACCGTCTTTTCCAAGGATACAGGCCATTACGTAACCCGATAGTGCTCTGAAGATCTCTCTTTTCAAGGACCACATGGATCATTTGTTGTCGTTGCACATGCTCACTTATACCTAACTTGCAGTCATTCTTTCATTTCCCTTGCACGGACTCGTGATGTGGAATTTACATTCTTTACTACTACTACTTCTCATCACCGCTGTCGGTCTCGATGGACTGGTGCTCGCGTCACAGGTGCCTGAACCAGTCGGTCCCCCTGGAAGTTTGTTGCACGGGACGCTGGACTCTTGTTTGCTGATTGTGAAAGGGTCAATCAACAATCCTGTTTTACCAGCTACTGTTGTTGGATATGGTGAGCATAATGAAGTACTTATCTATGTATACATGCGACGTGAGTATTGACAACGGACTGTCTGCGCCTCTTTCAAGGCATATTTGCGCGGTTCGCAACGTCAATCCCGCCTGTGAATGCTCTATGGGTACGTACGCGATCACTATTTCTATCCGTTGCTCAACTTTACCCTTCTCTTTCTGCTTTAATTTGCTGTGGCAGGTCCGAGATAGCGGAACGGCTGGTAACTGGACACAGCTGGATAACAGCCAGACGTACCAAGTCGGCTTCGCTGTTGAATCCCCCGTGTTTGACAAGAGTGTTTTGAAGGATATCGTGGAAGGGCAGTGGCCGGGGACATATCTGTTCCACGTGCCTGTCCCGGAGAATGGCAATTGGCAGGTGTTGTCGGCACATTGTTGAATTGGAGTCGCTCAGACTCCATAGTGTGTGTTTGTAATGGAGGCAGTATCTTCTCTCGTTGTTGTTGTTGTTTTTTTTTTTTTGAGAACCGCACGAGGTGCGGCGCATACATTTATTAGTGTGTACGGAAGACGATACTCGGGCTTTGAAGCTTGAGGGGGTAGGAACCGTCGTGCAATGAAGAACTGTATTCTTTCCTTTCTCTCTTTGTCTCTTCGGCATTGTTTGTTGTTGCCGACGATGTGAGCACTTCGAGTGTTCAGCCTCACTTTATACATTTTTTATTTATTTTACCGTTACCCATTCTGTTGCAAAGTACGCCTAGTGGTGTATTCTTGAAATTGGAAATCCATTCCTTTGATCAACTTGTTTTACCTAGTACACTATTGGTGATTGTCGGCATGCCGCTGCTAGCTCCCTACTGTTGTCCTCTTGAAAATCCAATGTTTTTCTTCTAAATTATCAGCTGGTTGAGACATGAGTAGATCTAGCTAAATATTAATTGTGTCCATATCGCCGGGCGACTCGTATGTGAATGGCAAGCGTTACATACATACAATTATATATCTCGGAAACTGACAGAAGTGGAGGGTTTATACACGACGTATTCACACAAGATTTGTTTAAAATAGAGGACAGAGGTGTTCATCCTCACAAAATCAAATGGGCGCTGATAATACTACTCCTGACTTCAACACGACCTCGCTTGAGCATAGAATCGAGTTGGCCCCCTTCCCAACTGACGTCACCTGCAATCTCGTGTCCGGCGGCGTTGAATGTCACCTTTCTGATCCGGCCTTGACCCTTGGGATCCTCAACGTCCTCCTTGACTTCAAGTTGTGGTCTGAGGATAGAGGAGGTGAGGTAAAAGGACCCTTCATAGGTAGGATGCAAGGCTACAACAGCGGGAGAATTGGCAGTTGAAGCAGAGAGGTGGAGCAAGGAGTCGACGGGAGCAGTGGGGAACTGTACATGCAGAGGAGAATTAAAAGTATTCGCATCAACCGTGAACCTGCCTCCCATCTGTCCTGTAGAGACGAGGCTGACGTCGGCAGCAAGAGGGGCATTTCCAGTGCTAGTGAGCAATCGAGTTGGGGGTTTCTCGTCGGCGTTGATCATGGTCACATTTACAGTTACAGGTGAATTGGCAGTGACGAGCTCGAGAGAGCTAGTGACCGTGTAGTTGCCTGCAATGAAGTTGCTTGAAGTCCTAAGGCTGCCGGAATCAACACTAAGAGACTATTTTTCTTAAGTTCCCGTCAGATCGAAGGTAATCGAACGACATACCTCGGCGATAATTGGGAAGTGGGAACTTATGACATCCAGAGCCTCAAAGTGGATATTAGCGTTGGAGAAGTGGTGAGCAAACATCGGAAGGAATGATCGAAGACTTCTGATGTGTGTTGGTTTGCCATCGGATGACTTAGGGAAACGGACAAAGATCTCGAATAACAATTCGTCATGTCGTCTTCCGCGATGTCCTTCTTTTGGGGTCTAACAACCCAAGCCGTGAATACAAAGACGATATAAGGAAGAGAAATGCTTACAAAGATGCCCAGCCCGTCTCCTGCCGCACGGCTGAGAGTGCAAACTTCGGCTTGATCTAAAGCTTCCTGGTTCCAGTAGTGAACACTAATATCGACCGCGATGGTACCGGGAGCCAAGGTGTTCGTGTCGTCCTCGACAAACACAACGTCACCGGCAGCATAACGTCCACTTGCGTGAAACAACATGGAAGACAACGGGAATGTGAAGGATGTGTTAGAAGAGAAGCGGGGTCCACCGCGATGGTGGTGTTTGTTCTCCTCAGGGTCAGACCAGTTCGCCATGGTTTCACATTGCATATCTGAATGATCAGGGACAGACATATCAACGAACTAAACATTATCCAGAATATTTTAGTTACGCGTGTAAATATATTATATGATTCTGACAAACCATTGGCTCCGACATATACATAAAATCAACAGGCCCAAATGAATGGGGACGAGCAAAGGGGGGAGGGCCACGATGAGGACCATGGTGGAGGTTAGGGGGGTAGCATGGGTGGAACTTGCCACGACGATGGAACCATTTTCTAGCAAAATGTGTAGAGCGGAAGACAAAACCAATGAAACCTAGAAACAAAAATACTGCCAGAGCTTTTCTGATCTTAGACTTTCTAGAGACAGAAGGGGTAGGAGACTCGGGAGGCTGGGGAGCAGACTCCACGAGCAACGGTTCTTTATCAGAGGTCAGCGGAAGGGCGATGGGCTGGCTTTTAGAGAAGTAATCCATCGTTGGGGAGCAGATGACAGTTGTACAGAACCTTGCCATATTTATATGAACTGAAGTTACTGTGCAGCACGTGACTTTTATATAGGAACTGCGGGGTCTGCCATCTGAAAATGGCCAAAAATGGCTGGCTGTTCATCAGACCGCCCACTACTGTGACGCCGCTCATGACCCAATTGCAACTGACAGGGAGACTGCGCAACGTACAACCTAGGCTAATCGAACCTTTTCCATGCGTGCTTTTCGGTCTCCTTGAATTTGATCCTTGTTCTCTTTGGCCTGATAGGAACAGATAAGCCTGAATATACTACATAGACCAAGGAGTTAACTCACAATACTGGCGTGCGTGGTTCAACTAAGGCACGTTGCTGCATACTTATGAATCTGTCCCTGAATAGGTTCCCTTCCGGCTGGGACATAGGAAATATTAAAGACTCTTTTGTAAACTGGAACTAGATGCGCACCTTCAGAGCCCTCAGGCTTTCACTAAGATCTTCTCCCAACTGGACATCGATATCACCTTCTTTCACAATATGTTTGCCAAATCTTTGTCCCACCAAACCTCTCTTCAACTTTTCTTTCAGTAGCATCTGTTTCTGTGCTCGAGCACGCTCTTTTGAACTCGCAGACTGGTTCAGTGACTTCAATAACGATTTAGCGGTTGCAACAGATGAATGTAAACGTCTTTTGGCAAGCTTTTCCGCAAGCGCACGTTTCTGTATTTGTTGTTTGTAAGTAAAAATAATAGGTGCAAATCGACCGGAAATCACATACTTGGGCGCGTTCCTTCTCCGCTTTTCGGCGGTGTTGTTTTGTTTTCCTTTCTGGCATGGACTTGGCCACTTTGGTGTCACCATCATCACCACCGACTTGATCGCTTGCGTCAGTTGATTCGTCTAACGTAGGAGCTAGTTTCATCCCCGCAGGTAAGCCCTCGTCAAAATCAGCAGTCTCCAACTGAGATGCTCGGGCAATCTTCTCGAGAACACCCTTGTATTCCTCGGCTGCCCTCAGTCTTTGCTCCTCAACTGCATTAGCGGCACATAACAACTCCTGATGAGCCGAAACGGGGGGATTGTATGAAGTTCCTTGATGAGGTTCGACTATCGCAGGTAATTCAATTAACGAACGAGGATGGAGAACAGTAGGGGGCTGTCCTGGAACATTCAGCGAGTGTTGCTTGGTTGATTGTTAATCTCCACATACCTTCACGTTCGTCCGTTCTGACACTTGTCCATCCCATACATCGTACTTTCCACTTTCCTTGACCGCCTCTGTCACTTCTAAGAGGGCACTTCCAGCACCGAATTCTGTGGGATCCATGATAGCGTTGAATGGTCCACGACGGGGCCGTTTACCCAATCGCAGCAAACGGCCCTTGTCAGCATAACTCACAGAAAGAGTCTTGCGCTTTCTGTCCGAGGATAGGATACGAGAAGCTACCGGTGGGACGGCGGATCGTTGAGCGAGTATTTTACTCGATGTTAATTGCAATTTTGAAAACCTGGGCAACGTTCTCCTGACTGAAATAACAAATCAATACAGACCCAAAAATGAAGAAAAACAAGAAAAAGAGAGTCGTGTGTGATACGTTACCTTGATCATCTCCTTTAATGTCTATGGCAAATAGATCATCATTGTGTTTCTTCTGAAGAGCGGCTCTGTGGCATACATAAAATGTTCAATTTCAAAGTAAAAGGAAAGTAGAAAAGCAGAGGCATCTCACCCTGTAAGCCTCTCTTCTGCTCGAATGTTTTCGAGTCCCAGTTCAACATCCTGAATGTCCACATTTTTCCTCCACGCTCGTTTGCCTTTTCGGCTGCCCTGGCCCAACTGGGACGGTGCACCCGCGGAATGCCCCTTGGGCTTTTTACGCACAGATGTCTGCGCAGTTATCGCAGTTATTGCTGGCATATAGTAGATGGTATAACTTTGAGTGTTTGTGCGAACGTCACTTCTCGAAAAAAAAATCATTTCGTTTGCATATGTTGTGTGTCGATCATTACGCCAAGGTAGGTTCGATTCCCTCGCTGGTCATTCATTTCTCCTTAAAGAGAGCAAATCCCGTCCATGTCACCTGAATAACCCTTTCATCTTCATTGCTATTTCTTGCTCCAAGTATTGATGATATATGTTTAATCAAGACGCTGAGTTTGTACTATATCAAAGCAATGTTTACTCCACTGACTCTTGTAAATAATATAGAACTGGTGATGCCAAGGCCGATTAGCTCAGTTGGTTAGAGCGTGGTACTAATACAACGTCTTGTTGAGTATTATGCCAAGGTCGCGGGTTCGACCCCCTCATTGGCCATGTTTTTTGCCCCCAGTAGTCACTAACAGCTCGCCATATTCTCATGCTATTGCACAGGTTTGGACCTGTTCCAATAGCCAGGTGATTTTTATTTCAACTGAGGCCCCACAATTCCTGGAGCCAATTCTGAAACTCCATGTACAATCAGCAGACTATACTACTATTAAATTCCATTATACCAAAGCTCAACTATGGCAAGTTCCATGGGCTATATAATATATAAGTAATATTGGTGGAAGTGTAAAGTGTTAAAATTCTACTAGTTGCAATAGTAGAATGTGAGAACTAGCAATCAAGATACATCAACAAAGGGATGAGTAAACTGTTTGTTATTGAGCTTGCTGACAAACAAGTGAAGAAAAAAGATACAGGAATTAAACCATAACTACAAGATCTGCTTATGTAATAGATAACCTATTTATGAATGCAGACTGTAATACTACGAAATAATCTAAAATTCAATATAAAGTTCTACAAGAAGTCTCTGTTAATGATGACACTATTATCAAAGTTTGTATTGGTACTGATATTGAGAGCTGGAGCTTATTGTATCTGCACATATAATATAGTCAATTGAAGAAATTACAAACAAATACAAACCCCTATTGAATCTAGTAATATGGTAATTTTATATTTTGATATGATACTGTACATTTTCTATGTAAATGAGATATCCAGAGCTCTTTAGCTCAATTGTCAAACATTTATATGTAAAAGGTCCATTGTGTTGAAAATCAAATACTAAGCCATTGCAATTATTGCAATATTTTGTGATAATTGTGTTGAATTCGTAGTATTACAGTCTGCATTCCTAAATAGGTTATCTATTACATAAGCAGATCTCGTAGTCACGGTTTGATCTCTGTATTTTTTCTTTACTTGTTTGTTGGCAAGCTCAATAACAAACAGTTCACTCACTTCCTTGTCGATGTATCTTGATTGCTAGTTCTCATATTCTATTCTTGCCACTAGTAGAATTTCAACAGATTGCAATAAGTGTGAATATCAGTCACAATATTTTCTTACACTTGTGCAAAGTTCTTTTTAATCTTTGAAATCAATAGTTAATACTTTGGACCAGTACGTATTTCCTTTCTATTTTATATGGGCACTTAGTGTTGGATATATATAATGGAAGAAAATGAGTATAGCGCTCAGTCCTATCCTAGCAAGATAGCTCGTAAGTAGAGCTTATCTTCCAAGCAATCAGTAGATCAGACAAAGATCATACTATAGCTAATAGTTGGCTAGTTCTCAGTACGATAAGAAAACTAATTTATTAGTACCTATAGCTAATAGTTAGCTAGCTACAATATAAAGTTAGTTAGGTCATTAGCTATAGTGATTGATAGACTTACTCCTCAGTGCAATAAGAAAACTGAGGAGATAACTGCAAAAGAAATTAGCATTTATATAGCTATGAAAGTCTAAATCGGAAGTTCACCCATGTGACTTTGGCTAAAAGTGCCATATGCTAAACTTGCTAAATGAGTTGCTAAGAATGAAATGAGTAAAAATAAATGTGTTATACTTAAGTGTCCATATGAAATAGGAAGGAAATAAGCATCAGTCCAAAGTATTAACCATTAGTTTTGAAGATTGAAAAGAACTTTGCACAAGTGCGAGAAAATATTGCAACTGATATTTGCACTAATTGCAATTATTGCGGAATATCACAATGATCACAATAGCTT
>QGOD01000630.1:67506-142820 GCA_003313065.1 Sarcodon sp. MG97 | reverse complement strand
AATACTATGAAACATGATTTGAGGCTGAAAGAGTGGCTGTTAGGGGTGATTGAAAGGATGGGAAGGTATGCGAAATCGATAGAAAGGGGTTTCGAAGTTTTGCGAGTCTTTCGATTGAATTAGGCCAAAAGGGATTGAACAATGCGAAATGTTCACGGGTGCGAATTTTAGGGAGTTTTGCCATTGTCACCTTTCTCGAGCCTATGTGAGTTCGCATGATTTCGCACTGCGAATGGGCGATTCAGAGGCTAGAAGCCCTGATGGTCGTATCAGCGTATCAGCATGTATCAGAGATGTAGGGCTGTGGGGAGCTGCGATGGGGTGATAGAAGCTTGCAGTGTGGAGGCAAGGAGTTGCGATGAGCTCGATAGACGCCGATACGAGTTCCGATGGGGCTGTAAGTCGTGTGCGAGGTGCGATGAGCGATGTTTCCGGTCGCAACGAGGCGGGTATCTCTACAACGAGCTGTTACCTTTTTTGGATAAAATGTGCAATCATGAGAATAAATCGGCAATAGCTGAATATGTGTGTCAAAAAGTAAAAGAAAAATGAGAGACAAATGAAAAAGAAATAAACAAATTGGTGAAAAATTAATATTTGATCTCCAGTCCTGTCCTGACATGATCATCATGTGGCAACCACATGGACTTCACATGGCAATCACATGACTTTCTGATTACACAATGAAGCTTAGTTATTGGGCCGTATTTGGGCCACTTATGTAGTAGTGATTAGTCATCATTAGTCAGAATTTCCACACAACATCATAGTATCAGTCAGCCATGGAATGTTCTAGATTGTATTCAAGTAGTATATAAGAGCTTGTATCTTGGTAGACGTCTCTCCAATTCAGATTTGGTTTTCTCTCCCCTCTCCAACTTGCCCAACTACACTCTCAACATATTATATTACTAGAGACTAGCGATATTCTGTGTTATTGTTGTTGACCAACTGAGCCCTTCCTAACAATATCAGAGTTGCCAAACATTACCAGACATTCTAAGACATTACCAGATGTATAATTATGGTGACTCTGGAAAAGAAATAATAATATAAATAAAGTTAAAATTCATCATATTTACTCTTCTAGCACAGCCTATTGCATTTTCTCAATTCTTATTTCTTACATTTTCTAATTATATTTTATATTTCACACTTAGTTTTTATTTGCTCTCACTGGGGTTTAAACTCTCAGATTTATCTCAAGTATTTCTCACATGCATCACACATCTTAGCCACTGAGCCACCTGGACATGTTAGTGTTTGGACCATAAGTAGACTTAGTAGAGTACATAATATAACAACCTATATTTAATCTGGTTTTTATATAGTATAAGAATGTGTTTATGATACTTACAGATAAAACAGCCTCAAAAAAGCAAGAATCCTAAGTCTAATATAACTCCTTATAATAAATGATCTATACTCTGCAATTCTTAGAAAAAAATGGTCATATATTACAATAATTATATTTGTAGATAAAGCTAGATAAAGCTTGAGGTATCATCTGTAAGCCTGTTGAACAATATTTAATTGTGGGTCTGCTATAGCCCCTTATAATACATTATCTGTATTCATAATTATTAGAAGAAATGATCAATCACTATAATTATTGTGTGTAATTATAAATGTAGATAAAGCTAGATATACCATTACAATCTGCCAGCTATCTACTGACTAATTATCAACTCCAACTGGTTATGCCAGCACCTCCCCGGTTTCCTAATGTAGCAGTACGTTGCTCGCCATTTTGAATACCTACAGAGATTATTCCCATTCTCTTAGGTCAGTAGTCATTTATATGTTGTCTATCAAGGTTATGATGACTAGATAGTGAAAACTTTACGATCTAATATACATTTTAATAACGAAAATAATGGAAATAAAAAGAATGCGAACCTCAGTGTTTTAGCGGATCACTGAGGGAGAAAGAAAAGAGCATAAACTAAAATATCGCGCCTTTATCTGAGGCGGATACAGGCAACTATGACGAAATCGATCGCTCGAGATGCGTCGAGACGAGTCGTTACCTTTTTTGGATAGAATGTTGCAATCGTGAGAATAAATCGGCAATAGCCGAATATGCGCATCGAAAAGTAAATGAAAAAAGAGAAACAAATGAAAAGAAAATAAATCGGTCGGTGAGAAATTAATATTTGACTTTTGATCTTATCTTGACATTGTCTATTTATTCTCCTGCTGACTAGTTAATTAGCTTAGCTAACATAGTACTCTAATAGGTGCATTGAAATACCAGAGATTATTCCCATTCTCTGAGCTTAATTAACATAGTACTCTAATATATCATTCCTTCAGTTCAACTGGAACCCCCACTCCAAAATACAGGGAAGAACCCCCACAAGTTAGATAGGTTGAATGAAATAGGGCTTCTCTTGCGGCAAGGCAATAGTCCCCTGTTTGAATGGTATGAATGAACCTGAAGCCAGGTGATCAATACTTGATAAAATCCGAGCCGTCCCGGCCCTGGACGGCCCTAGAAACTACATAACAGACTCGATAACAATGTAGGGGTAATAATGCACTTGCAAGTTGCTCGCAGATGGTCTGATTTATCTGCATCACCATGAATATTACAACACATAAATTGTCAAAAGCATTCCTGGGGGATACATTAGCTTATCAAGAATTTGAGGGATGGCACTGAGGCAGTGTCAGCCTGGATTTTAATAATCGTTAGATTGGCTTTTGCTTGTACATATATTAAGATCAACCTGAACTGTACAATAGTGGAGATTGAGAAGGTCGCGGTGCTATGCACTGGCCTCTCGCTCCAAGTCATAGCGCTTGGTACATCACACTTGCGTCCATCTCGCCCAGAAAGCAGGGTCCTCCGCAGCACCAGGATTCATACACATTCTCAAAGCCTTTGTCCGACGATCAGGAGCATCATAGATTGTCTGCCATCCATGTGAAGCAAGCACGAGAGAGCGCCAAACATCTTCTGCCTCTGGTGCGACTGGGGTCTGGATGTTTGACGAGATCCCTGAACACCAGATATCGTACGTTGTGCACGATCCTGACATCGTTTGGACATGAGATATCTTCACGGACGCTGTTTTAGCAGCAAGAGCAAAAACGATTCGTATTACAGGAATGCACTCGCTGTCTTCAGACCGATCGAATATTCCTAGATTGAAAGGGTCCATGGCATCGAAAAGACACCGGTCAGGTTCCGACGTATACGCTGAGTCATTCTTTGACTGCCAAAGGATAACCCCGACGTTTTCAGCCTGCAACCTGCTCTCTCTGTATATAAATGGAATTATTCCGTCGACGCCAGTCTGACCAGTTGCACACAACACTGCTGCGCCTCGAGAGAGGAGGCGCAGTAGATATTCGCGTTTGATGACAATACGCTGATGCACCTTGACAAAATGGTTGAAATGGATTTTCGCGCCATCAAATGCGTCAGCAAGTATGGTTTTAGAGACCGTTCTAGATTTTTTATACGCGTCTGATGGCTTTGCAGAGAAGATTATGTCGCTTTGCCGAAACAGGTTTTTAAGGAGACTGTTAACAGTGATGACGCGGTATTTTCCACCACGAGGATCTTGCATTCTGACCGCTCTATCCCTGGCAAGTGTGAGGAGAAGCATAACAACAAATTCACCTCTGTCGCCTTTGTGAATTGAGAAGCCTGTCATCACGTGTTGAAGTGTCTTTGGTGCGTCAAAGTCTGGATAAGACATGATCTCATAGGCTGCTTCGGAGAGGATAGGTTCCGATGGACATGTAGTGATCATGCTCTCGAAACCAGGTAACACCTGGAGGCAGACACGCATGTGTGCCTCCACCTGCTTCTGTTCTTGGACTGAAGAAGTGTATGTTGTTGAATGAAATTCAATAGGTAGGCGCTGAGAGAGACAGGCCAATTTCTGAGCGATGTCAAGTTGATGAAATGGCTGCGCCTTGTTTAGAAGCTTCTCAGCTGCGAAACGAACAATTCGTTGTCTGATGTGTGGATTCTTGGTCAGGTGATAGCGAGAGCAGAACCTAGTAAGTTTCGGGTCATCATCAAATTTGCTAATGTGTTCAGAGCATTCTTACAAAGGACGTCCGAGAGTCACGATGTGCGCGTCACTAGCAACTTCTTCCAAGGTGCATGATCCATCCATAGCAATCTTCCGCGCCAGCTGATCAAACCCAAGGTCGGTGAAGGGCATGATTAAAACGAGTTCGCCAATCTGGACACGCGTCGAAATATCGTCATGCTTTGCTGAGGTGAATTGGGTTATTTTTCCCGTCGTGGAAAGGAAAACGGAGAACAGCCGGTGCTCGTTCAGCGCTCTTAGACAGCGACGAAGTTCTGAAAACGCAGACCACGTTGGAGACGAACTTTCTTCATTCAGACTTGTCAACGTGTGTGCCTCATCAAATGCCAGTACGATCACCGGTTCCTCGATCTTTAGCGGTGAGGGATCGGGCGCCTCCGTCCCCGCCGCCATTTCTGCAAGCCGTGCGGAGGATCTCATAGGACCGGGCGTCGGAGAGGGCGGTAAAACGTGGTCTTCTTCATCAAGCAAACAACGAATTAACCTGTCTGCCACGTCTGTGACGGAGAGCGGTTCTTTATCTAGAGGGTTAAATCAGCGTGGGAGCATCGCTGGTGAAGATAGCTCCTAACTAACCACCGTAACGCAGCTTAGGCACCGGAGACTTTTGGCTTTCAACTGAGGGATCTAGATCTTCGTCTCGAGACTGTTTTGCCTCGACAAGCATCTTTGCATCCATACATTAGGTCTGGTCAAGTATTTAGAATAAACAATCGAAGCAAGTCCAGCGTACCTGATCTGCCCTTTGTACCACATTGGTATAAAATCTCTGTCTATTTGTGTTGTGCACGCGCATTGTTTGGCCATCCGTCATGAAGTGCCGGAACGCGCTAGGAAGGTCCGTATGATCTGTCCCGTCGACCAGAAGCTGACGAACTGTCGTATCTGTCTCAATAAAAATGGACGTTACAAATGCATGAGCACGCAAGAATGCCTCATCTTGGGATCCTGTGCGAGTGAGAAAATGATAGGCTTCTGTATCTGATGCAGGAAACCCTATGTAGAAAACCGAAAATTACTCGAGAGAAATTATAACACATTTATCACTGTACCTTTACCCTCCGGTTTTCTGAGATTAATTGGGATCACGAAATGGGTTTTGGACATCTCATCTACTGTTCGAGACTTGCCCATACCCGATGACTGAACGATAGCAGCAAAATGGGCGTAAATGGTGTTCCCTGAAGGGAAGCGATTCTTGTGATGTCCTGCGATGTGGCTCCACAGAGCTTCTGCAGCGTCTCCGACATATGGCTGTTCCCAGGACAGCTCAGTTGCTGATCGATATGATGAGAACGTTGAAATTTGGGAAGAGCGAGAGTCACTTACCAAGTACAGAGGCAGCAATAGACACTTCCAGGAGTTGGTTGCCCTTCTCGTCACGATTGTTTTCGCTGTCAAGATACGCGCTTGAACGGAGGATTTCTAGGGAGTGAGGCACTGTTAGGAGGAGAAGCTCTTTCGATTAGGACGAGATATGGCATACTCAGATTCCGTATATCTTTGAATTCCTGGATATTCCACGCTGCTGTCAACTTCTCAATCAACTCCGGATGATCTCTAACCAATTTCTTCGCCTCCCGAATTTTCTCGTATTTCGAATCAAGCAGTCCTTCTGAATTGGACACGATCTCGCCAAGGAGGGATACTGCTGAGTCGAAGTTGGAAGGCTCATTGCTTTCGGACTCGAGCACTGTCTTGTCCAGAAGAGCGTGAGTGGCATCATCGAAGACATTCCGTACAACCTCCAAAGGCATCTCCAATTTACGCCGACTAGCACCAGGATTGTCCGTTGGGGAATCAGTCTGAGAGATCGATCGTTTAAGAGAAGTGCTTGAGGCCACGTTCATGAGGAAGTCGCCGAGACTAACATCGTTCCGTTGTGTGGACTCCTGATCAGACATTTTATGGTACCAAATCACGTGTAACAATCGATTAACTCCGAGTCGGTGACGCCTTAAACTGATGCACAATGGAGACCAAGTGTTTATAGTAAAATACACCTCGGCGTCATCAGTGTTTGAACTTCAAGTTGAGCTTAAATCGAGATACATCATTGGGTGTAAGTGATTTCGACAATTATTACATAGATCAATTGAATAGCATTATCATTATGCGGTGGTTGGCAGCAGGTCGCCGCACCATGCACCGGCCACTCCCAGCACCTACAAGATTGCACCTGTGTCCAACCAGGATTCATGCATATTCTCAAAGCCTTTGTCCGACGATCAGGAGCATCATAAATTGTCTGCTATCTATGCGAAGCAACCACGAGAGTGCGCCAAACATCTTCTGCCTCTAGTGCAACTGGAGTCTGGATGTTTGACGAGATCCCTGAACACCAGATATCATGTGTTGTACACGATCCCGACATCGATTGTACACGGGACATCTTCACGGAGGCTGTTTCTGCAGCAAGCGAAGATGATTCGTATTATGGGAACGCACCCGATGTTTTCGGACAGATCGAATACTCCAAGATCGAAAGGGTCCATGGCATCGAAAAGACACCAGTCAGGTTCCAACGTATACGCTGAATCGTTTTTTGACTACCAAAAGATAACCCCAACGTTTTCAACCTGCAATTTGAGTCTTTATATATAATTAAAATTATCCCAGCAACGTCAGTCTGACCAGATGCACCTTGACGAAATGATTGAAATGAGTTGTCGCATCATTGAACGCATCAGCGAATCTGCTATCACTTGAATACTCGCCGACGGCCGTTGCAACAGATATACGTGCGTTCACATCGAAAGAAAGCAGCTGGATCATCCTGCTGCAGTCTGAGCAGAACGATTATCATCTCCTTTGCGGTCGTTGTGTGCTCGGTGACTTGGGCACTGGCCTGTAGCAGGGACACTTTGAACTTGTTTGCCAAGCGTAAACTAGATCTGACAACTTGAACACCCAACTGTTTGAAACCGCTCTTGACATTTGCATATACGACCTTGTATACTGGTATAGTCCTTTCATGAAGAACATTAAGTACATAGATAGCTATTCGATCAATGCGAAACTTGAGGAGGCGTGCATGAATTAACAATTTGGAATTAACCCGAGCTCCTCTCCCTTCTTGAGAGCTTCGAGTACGTCATGTAGTCGGTTCACATCCCCATCGGATAGTTCAAATCTGCTAATAACAGCCTTCATTCGTCTCGGCCACCTGTTGACCCTCCTATCGGCATACGGTATTTTCTCTTGATTGCATTGGTCAAAGTATTTTTTCATGTCCGACAAAAGCTCCATGAAGGCCAGGTGCGTCTCGGGGTGTTGGAACGATCTGATATCCCATCGGCCGAGCACCCTGATCAGAGTATATCCCGCGACCAGGAAAACAGAAGGGTTCAAATATGCTTTCCGGACTGTAGTTATGAACTTGGGTAGAACTGTTAGAATCCGCAATTTTGTCATCAGTCAATGTCCGTGCCATGGGAATAACACGACACACCTGCTTGCACAGTCGATGGTGGCGTTCGGTAGCAAAAGTAGGACAATATATCCAACGTCTTGTCTTGCACTCGAGGCAACAATTCGTTCACCGATGGATCCTTTCCAAGGATATCCAGTATAATTCCGATCGTCTTTTCCGGAAGCGCGTCTTCCACATCGAAGCAGTCCTGGCTTTCCGGCAAAGTTCCCATTGTGGCAAAAATTTCATAAACTTTTGTTAACACGGGTGCGGTGTCGACGTGTTCCGCACTGATAGACCATTGCCAAACTAAACTTTCCATTAAGATTCTCCGTAAGCGCTGTCCACGACCGTTATCCATACGCAATCTCAGCGGGTGGTTGACGCTCGCCTCTAGCTCCTGCCCAGAATCCCTCTTCGAACTGTCTCTCAAATTATCCACAGACGCATCCATTCTGTACGCCATGACCCTATGAACATACTGCACTGCGGCATCTGAGTACCCAGATCGCAAATCCATCAAACATGTGCCAATGGAGTCGAGGACCTCACTATCCCAAAAGACCTTTTCGATCCAAAGCAGAGCGTTCATCGTGTATCGCTTTAGGGAACCTTGGACCAGGAGAACCATTTCACGATCTTGCCAGCCACGCGTCGATTTACGTGACTTCCGCGGAATAATACGCCAAATCAAGTGCCGAAATACCCATGACTGAGGTGATTTATAAGGACAGTTGTTGATAGGAAAGGCGGGTAGTACGGTGGTCGCGACGTAGAATAATAATGTGGAGGTCACGAGAGCTGTGAGAATCCCAGCCACAACGGGGTGAAGGGTCCAAAGCAATTCTAGGAGTCCAGTAAAGAAGAGCACAACAGCAAATTCGAGCATGAGCGGGAGTAATGAGATAATCTCAATTACGCCCCATGATTTCAGACCGTGGTATCTGAATTGTCTCACTGTCGCGGCTTCGATAGGAGAGGTAGCTACCGGGCGCATATATTCACGCAGCCATTGCTTGACCACAATTCCAATGAAGGCAGAAGTGAGTGCAGAGACGAGGCTCGAAAACCAGAGTACGTTGACGGCAACCGCCCATGCTGGCGCTTGGAATTCTGCAGATACAGTGGTCGTCACAGGATATGTAGAATTTATAAATCCGTTTGAAAGTGAAAAGCTATCCAACTTTGCAGAAATCTCTGCAAGGATTTGCGCCGACAGTTGAGCCGAATCTTGTTGTAGCCATTTATAAGAATCGATTATAAAGGCGGTCACAACTGCCGAAAAAAGACCAGCCTTTCGCAACCTGTGAGATAAATCCAGATGAAGGTGAGCATCGGTATCGACTTACGAATACTAATAGCGTGTCAATCTCTTCTTTCCAATTTCTGACAAAGGTTTCGTCATATCTCTTGACGGCCTCCGCACATGTATACCAACCGCCCGTTTTGTTTTGAGGGTTGCTAAGGTTCTCCTGGACAGGTAAGGATAAGAGCAAGCCCAAAAAATGACTACACTCACGGTTGCCCATTCAGCAGTGGATTGACGACTGCGGGTTCTGTCCTTGGATAATATTAACAACAAGTAGGACACACAGAGCGGATCACTCTTACCCGGGATTCACCCTGATCTGTGTGCTGGCGTTCCGGAAGCTCATAGGCAACCCATTTTACTTGCGGCTACAGTAGGGAGATCGGATCCAGAGCCCTCGTCCGTATCAAAAAGAACTACCAACCGAAGGTAGGCTCATTGTAGGGGTTTGTAAATTCAATGAGTCAGGCTACGGTCGGCTTTATGCTGTGAATCGCTGCTGTATTTGGAGCATGGGCCGTGTAGAAATGTTTGCGAGTTGTGGTCAAGCTGGCTGAGATGGAGTTGCGGAACAGATTCTCGACCAGAGATGTACATATATATTATAAAACTCGCACGATCACAACGCCATGGGGATCTGCGACCATAACTGGATTTAAAACATTACTAACCTTCCACCCAGTCGCAAACATCTGGCGACTACGTTCTATGCTTTCTATCGTAATGCACGCGAGACTAGTACACAACATTCTATCATTAAGTGCTTGCTAGCATGTCCCTTTTCAACGCTATCTCGTCCTTTAGCATGACAATCCGACTGTCAAGCCTAGAGCTCAAGTCTACTTGGCTTCCGCACAACTTCAGTGCCAAATCCAACTTCTCGCTCGCAGCTTTCAAGGCTGTTTCCCAGCGTTTACTCAGTGTCAAAGATCCACTGGAATCACCGTCCCTCTCTGTCGCCTCCATCTGCTTCAAATCTAGAACCGCGAGTTCAAATAGCGAGACTCCGCCAATCCAAGAACTGGTCGTTATACCGCCGTGCCGCTTATATGAATCGTCCAAAAAAGCCCTTGAAGCAGTATACTCGCCGACAGTCCTATGAAGAATGCCTAGAATCAAAGACCTGACTGCTAATTCGTCTGGAGTGTCCAAATCGGCAGTCGAATCATTCATGGCTTCAGTAATGCTTGACGATATATATGGACTCGAGATTGTGACTGCAGGCGACAGTTTACACAGTTCAATGATATGTGTCTCTGCGACTGTTTTGTCGCTTCGGGAATGGAGATTCCAGACTAAAAATGTGACACAGGGAAGTGAGATATTAAGGATGTATCTTTTGGGACTGCTCACAGATCGCGATCTCTAGAAGGATGACACACGTTAATATCGCGAACAAAGACATTTTCACCTCATTATTGCTTTACCTTCTGCTGGGCTGATCTTCGCAGATTTAGCATAGTCCGCCTCGGATCCCGTCGTGCGACGTTGTTTGTCCTTGTAAAATTCCAGCTTTCTCTGAATAAAGACCTCGGTCGGCAAATACTTGACGGCTCGCAACTTGCGTTTCTCAAGCAAAGCTGGGATAGCATCAAATAGTTCTTGAGCCTTCTGGTACTGTCCCAACGATATATGACAGCCTGTATGTGATGATCAGCAATAAAAGCCGTTAAGTCGCTTAGAACAGACCAGCAGCAATAAAATAGTAGGTGGCATGACTCCTAGAAGATAAGATTGCTTGGCTAAACGTTATCTATCTCGCAGGTTCAGGGAATACTGACCAGGAGTTGAGTTTATTGATTTTCATGAACGCCTCTGCAGATTCTGCATACTTACGCTGCGACAATAGCGTCCAAGCTAACTCAAATACAAGCTAGTGAAGACACATACGTTGAATGATTGACCAAATCATTGACCCGAGACGTACCAAAGCGTCTGCTTGTTTGAAGCCGCGGGGTCTTTCGACCTTCAGATTTTCCTGCAAGACTTTGATGGCACCTTCGGAATCATGGGACATGCGAAGAATTCTTGCCTGTGGCTAGTATAAACGAAAAAAAATCTTGAAAATGAAGACTAGGACATACGCGGTTCAGTATCCATAACGAACCCGTGGGGTAGCGTTTTTCAATACTGAAGTTTGCATCAATATTGAAGCCTCTGTGGAACAAATAATTTAAAAGCTCGCCTATCGACGATGGCTCGGTATTGCTTCAAAATATGGGCCTCGTCAGCTTGATATCCAGAAAGGAGAAGAACAAATCCGTGATAAGTCATGAGGGCCAGGCTAGAAATTCAACATGAATAAGAAAAACCCCAATGAATTTTATTTGCTTGCCCCGCAAAAACCGAATGAACGCCTTGCTTGGCGGCTGACACCGCAAGGGCTTTCAAGGCGAGTCTACGATCATGCTCATAACCAAGGAAGCCCACTACTGTTCTGTGAGATGAGAGATGAGCTAGGTATGTAGGCCGTGAATTCTCATACTTACTTTACCTTTGCTGGTAAAAGCGAAAGGACTAGGTTGAACAATCCGAATCCTTGCAAGGAATGAGACAAACGGGCTAACGATTTTCACTGAGACATACCAAATGCCGTCCCAGACACGATGAATTCTTCTATTGGTCCATCGTCGACAGGAATTGGCGGAGCCTTTGTTGGGGTGACACCCAAAATTGAACTTCCACCCCAACGCCCAAAAAAGCTAGTTCTCGATGAGCTGGCTTCTGCCGTAGTTGTAAGACTACGGACACTTGGGGTGGAAGCCTTTCTTGAGGGTGGTCGCGAAGTCGACGGCGTTGCGTAGGCATCAAGACCGGTCGGAAATACTACCTTATATAACCTACAACAATCGTCAAGACCTAATACGAAAAGTCTATAACTCCAACTCGCTTTGTAAACTTTGAATGGGAACTGAAGTTTAAGGTGAGTCAATTACAAACCATTGTGAGCCTACAGAAACATTACCTATTTATGGAATACCTGTCAATTGGAAACAGCATAAATCTTCGCACAGTTAATATAAAATGATTTGGATGTATTCACAAGCACTGCACGTATCCCATGTACGATTCACTAAAAACAAGATGAGGTTGATCATACATATAAGTAAAGTCTGGAATGGACCTTAAAGCCTGAGTTAAGCCAAGGAGAATTACGGTATCTGCGTGAATAAGTTCCCACAAAGTTCCCGGTGGAAATCTTGTGGAATCCTTGACATTTCTGGACACCTGCTTCAGCTGCTTCTTCGAGGCAGCCTCTGAACGTTGAAGCGCGGCACCCGCTTCCGTCAATATAGTAGACTTGTGGACACAAAACAACTTGATATCAGCTAACTTTAAAGGAGAAGATGGTCTACCTCCATGCCAAGAAAGGCCTCTAGGAATGAGCACACACCCAGACCAAGTAAGTGGAGGGGGGACTCATCCTCGCCAAAGAGGGCTTTGGCTTCCGAGATCTTGTCACAGAAAAGATGATCAAAACCACACGAAGCAGAAGCTAGAGCTTCAGCAATCTGGTCGTAGTTCGAGGCCATCTCTTGGAATCCCTGCGCAGGCTTTTAGGGCGCTGCAACACCGGGTTTACTTGAAGCTGCGATCATCATCAATTGAACTTGAGTGTTGTGAGCCACGTGCACTTAAATTGCCAGCGGCCTCCTAGTACAGTGGACACATGCACACTCGGAATGACTATCCAGACAATAAGCTTAGCTACTCTCAAGTCTCTGAAGAACTCGGTAATTGGCAACCCTTCAGCGAAGACCGCTCTAGCTCAAGATGAGACATTCGTGCGATTGTCAGTGCCACCTCTCTTTACTTCAGGTTTGCCCAGCTTGGTGATTACTCGAATGATAGACTTGTAGACTGTCTCAACGCTCCTGAGGCATATGCAGAATCCAGGGCTTCTCAGGACGCTGTCCGTATTGAGGCAGCTCATATTATCTCGTCAATAGCCTATGGTCCGTCTTTCAGCACTGAGCCCGAACTGTCTGTCAATAGGTTATCGTAACCGCCTACCCCACAGGCTCACAGAATGCACTTGGGAGCCTCCTTCGCGCAAACGCCCATCAAGCCTTCTTGTATGCCCTATCCAACTTCCCTCCTGCAGATTCAACTGTCTCCAAGTCCACTTTTGTTCGTGGCCTCAGAGTCCTTGCCGTAGCTCTGGCGGACACAGTAGGACCTTCTCAATGGGGTCTCAAGCAGGAAACCTGCAGTATCTGCCCCGAAGCAAAGTTTGCACTCGAGTATCTCTTTAAAGTAATTCATTCAGCTCCTGTAGCCGTTCTACTCTTTTCCAATCAATATCATTTATCAGCTCGACGTCCTCGACGTTTATCTCCCGCTCTTGGCGGATCCTTCCCCTAATATCAACATGTCGGTATCTCTGATGCTCGCTTCTACGCTTTGCACTCAAGTCTACCGGACCGTCGTCACTGAATGGGTCCCTCCTGCTGATCGGCTCAGAGAACCGAAGGGCAAGCGAGGCTGGGAGAAACCTAGCCTCATCAATCCTCAAATAAAACAAAGCGGCGGATGGGTTGCAAAACGCTTGTCCTCTTTGCTGCATAGCAAAGATTGTAAAGTACTGCTCTTACTTTGGCTTGCATTTTATTTATTAGAATGACAATTATCTAATTCTCTCATTTAGGTTCAAGAAGCTGCCCTTGCTGCCCTTGGGGCTCTTGCCCGAGATAACGCTATTGTAGCGCTGACACTTTCCAAACCCTCAGCGGATCGTGAACCGGCACTTCCATCTACCTTACAGACCGTAATCTCGCTGTGCAAATCTCGTGCCACTGATGTTCAATTAGCTGCTTGTTTATGGTAATTTAAACTATACTTTGCCTGTGTGCTAACTGCTCATACTCTACTAGCGCTACATTTATCATCCGGTCAAGTGTGCCGAATAATCATCAACCGATTTCTTCGGACCAGACTGCTCCCCCCACAGTGTTACACATCCTAAATCGCTTAATTGCTTCTGATACTGAAAGCCCTCAGACAAGGACAAAAGCTTGTTTTACTTTGTGTCTGTATGCTTCTTTAGCGGTTGTTATCGGTCTCTAATCGCATTGTGTTCGGCCAGATCACTTTGTTCGAGATGATAAAGACTTGGAAACGTTTGCCTATGAACGAGGAAGTCTCTCGAAACTTGGGCACTTGATGGAGACTATGACTCCTGCAGAGAAAACTACTGAATGGGATGATGAAGAATCTGAGACTACGTCTTCTCTGAGAGAGGTACGCGCGCACTTCTTCAACTATTCTTCGTCTCATCCGTATCAAAGGCAGCTCTGACCACCATCGCGGCGTTGTCGTTGTGGAACAATGACATTCGACGCGAGGTTACTGATAACCCTCATCTTATAGATATCATAAATGCATCGCTCTCACACAGCCACGTTGGCGTTCGATATGCAGCTTGTCAATGCGTCAGAGCTTTAAGTCGACTTGTCGCCGTTGTCCGTACAAGTCTTCTTGACAGCGGACTTGGCATCAAAGTCTACCGAGTCTTCTTGAAGGAGGATGAAGATCGTCGGGTCACTTTTGCCGCATCTTCTGTGATATGCAACCTTGTGAACGATTTTTCGCCCTTACGCACGGTCTGTGATTCCTACAATTATCAACCTTTTAATCGCTTTCGCTGATCGTTTTTTAGGTCATGCTGGAACAAGGCCTGGTTACCAGACTTGTCCATTTGCTCGGCTCCGAAGACCTTGGTCTTCGATTGAATGCATTGTGGGCGTTCAAAAACCTGTTACACAAGAGTTCGTCCGAACTGAAGCGTACTATCATGGAATGTATTGGATGGGGCAATCTGGCAAAGTAAGTGCAGCAGCTTCTGAGTAGAGCCTCCTTTTAATAGTTCACAGTCTGCTGGCGGACCCGGATCCTGGGTTACAAGAACAAGCTTTTCACATCGTGCGACACCTGGCTGATACTGAGGACGACATCGATGTGATATTTCAAGAGTTTGGCAATGAAAATTTACTCAACTATCTGGCGCCGGCATTGGAGACGGACAATAGTGACATTCTACTGCAAGTTAGTGAAATTCTTCTTTATATTCTATCGCGAATATTTCTCAATTTTCTTTCTTAGGCTACTTGTCTCCTAGCAAATATTTCCAACGGGTCCGGTCAACGGCAAAACAGTATCATTGCCAATCGAAGGATACTTGCGTCGTTACGCTCGTGCTTGGTGGATTCAAACGTTGATGTACGACGTCCAGCATCTTCGTGTGTCCTCCAGCTTGCGAAGAACCCGCGAAGTCACAAAGAATTACGCGACATCGGGATCGACTCTACGCTACGACGCATGTGTGATGGAGGAACAATGAGCGGGAGTCCAGGACCTCTCAGTCACCAAATGGGAGTTGAGGATGATGTCGGTGTAAAGGAAAGAGCTTTTCAAGCTTTGAAATTGCTCGACCACAACGATTTTACTATGTGAAGGTTGTGAAGGTCAGATCCCACGGGGTTTCTTGCCTTGTATATGGCCTCGAAGATCTAGAGTTGTACCTTATAATCTATGTTGTACTTATATTTGTAGTTGATCTATTTTGGGGGATTTCCCTTAGACGATCGGAGCCATTAGGAATAACTGCACACTCATTGATCACGTGCAGCTTTGTCGCCTCATTCTACCCCAAACATTCTCTAACTTCTTCCTTTTCATTGCAACAACTTCATGGCGTCGTTGGCACGACTCCATTCCCGCACCTCTCGTCTAGCTGTAAGCTTCATCTAAATTTCATGGCTTGATTCATTCATATCTGTTGCCAGCGTTCACTCATCCGTGGACTGCAAACAGCAGCAGACAGCACTCAACCCGCTGAAACGCCAACGCACTCTGCGCCCTTTACCGTCCGGTTACATGATGACAGCTTCCGAGGTTATAAAACGGACACGCCGGAGCTTGAGGTTGAAGTCAGCAAGGGCATGTTAATTGACATGTACCAGAAGATGACATTGATGCGCCGGATGGAAATGGCAGCTGACGCGTTGTACAAACAAAAGTTAATTCGTGGCTTCTGCCACTTGGCAATTGGTCAGGTTCGTCCTCCCTGCCAAGTTTCGTGCCCTACTCTTACTGATCAACCTTTCATCTTTCCGTCTTTCCGTAGGAGGCCGTCTCTGTGGGCATGGAGTCTGCAATTACACCTGATGATCGAGTCATCACGTCTTACCGATGTCATCCGTTTGCTGTTCTGCGAGGAGGGACAGTTACTGGCGTGATTGGTGAATTACTTGGCCGTCGAATTGGGATGTCAAATGGAAAAGGCGGTTCAATGCATATCTTTACTCCCTCATTCTTCGGAGGTAATGGTATCGTTGGCGCTCAAGTACCATTGGGTGCTGGTATTGCTCTCGCCCAGCAATATTCTGGTAGAACCGATGTTGCTACATTCACACTCTATGGCGACGGTGCTAGTAATCAGGGCCAAGTGTTTGAATCTTTCAACATGGTATACTTATTCATTGTTCTTCAAGCTTTTCATTAATTTCTTCGGATCAATTAGGCGAAACTTTGGAATCTCCCATGCGTGTTCATCTGCGAGAACAATAAGTATGGTATGGGTACTTCTGCCGAACGAAGTTCTTCAAACACAGCATACTACACCCGTGGTGACACGATTCCCGGTATCCAGGCAAGTTTTAGTCCTGATCGAAGCTAGAAATATGGCTCAATCGATGGATAGGTCAACGCCATGGACATCATCGCTGTGCACCAGAGTGTCAAGTTTGCCAAGGAATGGACATCCTCTGGCAAAGGTCCACTAATCATGGAGTTTGTTACCTATCGATACGGTGGTCATTCGTTCGTGGTTTTCTGTTCTTTATATATCCCTGTATCATCTCACTTGTATATTAGCATGTCTGACCCTGGTACCACTTACCGCACCCGTGACGAGGTCCAAAGAATGCGTAGTACTCAAGACCCCATTCGCGGTCTTCAAAAGTACATTGAAGATTGGGGCCTGGCCACTGAAGATGAACTCAAGGTCAGTCTCGTCTCCGATTAAAACAATGATTTATAACAATCCGTTGTTAGACAATTGACCGGGACGCCAAGGCTGAGGTTGATAAGTCTGTGGAGGAAGCAAAGGCTTCTCCGGTTCCTGAACTTAATGCTCTGTGGACTGATATCTACTACAAGGGTACAGAGCCATCGTTTATGAGAGGTAGGGAAAGAGAAGAGGTTGGTTTTTATCTTCTACCTTGATGTGACAGTAACTAATTAACGGTTTTCCAAATTGCAGGTACATCATTACTAAGTAGATTTCTGGTAGTCACGCGTTCCATGCCGCATAGAGTATTCTTTCCATCGATGGCAATATTTATTCGATGTTATGTTTTGCAGTTAAGTGAGGATCATGATTGGAAGATCGTACAGTAATGCGAGACGGCCCGAGTTACCACAAATTTTCTTCCGTAAACCTAAATGTCACAAGGTACACGCTCTTCTGCACTGTTACACCTATGAGCGGTCAGTTTTCCTCATCCATCAGCATGGCCTGAGGCTCAATATATCAATAGTCACCGTGGTTCTCGGTGCTCAGTGGGGTGATGAGGGAAAGGGTAAACTCGTCGATATCTTATCTGTTGACGTGGATGTTTGTGCTCGCTGCGCAGGTGGAAATAATGCAGGACACACTATTGTCGTCCCCATCGGTCCTGACAAGATCAAGACGACGTTTGCGTTCCATCTGTTACCAAGCGGTTTGCGTCTTCCGTTCCCCTCCCCGTGAGATCACGGCATACTGAGTTTGCTCGGTAGGTCTCATCAACCCAAAGTGTATTGGCCTCATCGGTAACGGGGTAGTCGTTCATTTGCCATCTTTTTTTGCGGAAATAGATGCGCTACAATCGCAAGGTGAGTATTCCTTTCTGGGCTCTGTTATCTAGTTTGCTTTTACCTAGTCGCTGTACAGGGCTTGATTGTAGTCAGCGTTTGTTTATATCTGATAGAGCACAGCTTGTCTTCGATTTTCACCAGATTGTGGATGGTCTCAAAGAAGTCGAACTTGGTGGTTCCAGGTACTGTTTTTTTGCTATTGGGTCTTTTATTTTACTTACGAGGCTACTCATTCAGTATTGGAACCACGAAGAAAGGTATCGGTCCAGCCTATTCTGGAAAAGCCTCTAGGTCTGGTCTTCGGATCCATCATCTATTTGATCACGAAACCTTTGCGCATAAGTTCCGTAAATTGGTGGAAGGGCGATACAAGCGTTACGGTCACTTCGAATATGATACGGAAGGAGAGATAATCCGGTATAAAGTAAGTTTATTTCTGGTTTGGCTTTGGCTCATTAATGCTTTCTTTCACTTTATAGGCGCTCGCTGAGCGGTTGAAACCTTATGTTATTGACAGTGTTGCATACATTCATGCCGCCATAGGCTCTGGGAAACGAGTTCTGGTTGAGGGTGCCAACGCTCTTATGCTTGATATCGATTTTGGGACTTATCCATACGTCACATCGTCGTCGACGAGTATTGGAGGTGTTTGTGTAGGACTGGGAATCCCTCCCAAATTGATAGGCAAGTCGATTGGAGTGATCAAAGCCTACACCACTCGCGTCGGCGGTGGGCCTTTTCCTACCGAGCAGTTGAATGTGAGTAAATAACACATCTATTTGTGTTTGTCTTTCAAGTCTGCCTAGGATATCGGCGTTCATTTACAAGAGGTGGGAAGAGAGTACGGAACGACAACTGGGCGTCGAAGGCGATGCGGATGGCTAGATCTTGTGGTCATGAAACATTCGTGCCTCATCAATGGCTATGATTCCCTTAATCTTACGAAACTAGACATTCTCGATGACCTCGAGGAGATCAAGGTTGCAGTCAAATACCTTGTAGATGGACAGGAGTTGGCAAGTTTTCCCGGCAAGCTTATTTTTTCCTGCCATGAATTGAAGCATTGCCGCTCATGGAGGTCTTGCAGCCGATTTGGAGGTTTTAGCCAAGGTTGATGTGACTTACGTTACACTTCCTGGGTGGAGAAAGTCGATTGTGGATGCCATGTCAGTGGAAGAATTGCCGGTGAACTGTCAGAAGTATATCGCATTCGTTGAAGACTTTTTGGGTGTTCCCATAGAATGGATAGGAGTGGGTCCAGAGAGGGAACATACGCTCAAAAAATGAATTTGTAGATTAGGAAGGTGTAGATTTGAAGTTGAGGTAGTGGCACACATCGATCCTCCGCCACCGCCACAAATAAGAGCACACAGCGTCTCAACAAGGAAGGCGCTGTGCTGTCACTCGTTACCTTCACCGTCACGACGTTACTCGATATTTTCTACGGCTCGGGAGGACAGAAGGTCACAGCAGGAACGACATTGAAAGGAATACAACTGCAGTACACAGAGATGAATGCTGCACCACATCTGCATCCCAGCAATTTGCCTACCTCTGCCCCCGCCTCTCGCAAAAGGGTGCGCGAAAATGAAACTCCTAGCCAAAGGCAAAAGCGGGAGAAAGCAGCTGAGCGGCAACGACGCAAACGGGAACGCGACAGACAGGCTGGCCTGAGCACCGTTTCCGCTCAACCAGCCATTGAACAACAGACAAGTATCTCTGCTGCTCCCTCACCTGACTTAGGGCAGGATATGTCTCCTGAAGAAGCTCATAGGCGTGATCGCGTCAGGGCTGCAGCAAGGGAACGCCAAAGGAAACACCGCGCTCTTGTGAAGCAACGAAAATTAAGGGAGCTGGGACTGGATCCAATGGGGAACGAGCTGATGCCTGGTATGGAAGATGCTCAATATCGTGTCAATCCTGAAGGTCAATATTCCGTCATGCCTCATGAACTACAGCATCCACCACCACCACTTCCTCCTCATGGCATGCCTGAGCCACCCTTTCCTCAAGGGCAGATCCACGGTGGCCAGACGTTCGCTTCCACGCTTTTACTATCGTTCTCTTGCGCTCCGCTGCTCAAACAACATTTATTACGCACGCTGTCGATGACAAATGAAGAATTAGCGTCGCTTGAACCCATCATAGCTCAGGCTTGGGATCATTGGGATCAGCAAGTATGGTCTTATTGAGAATACGTCACTGTGTCGTTTTCAAACGTCCTAACTGCACACTTTATAGCGTCGGATGCATTTTGCCGCTCAGCACGGCCCTAAACCTGATGGGACTGATCCAAACGTACCTTATCCTCCTCCTGTCGAGGTCTATGAACAGCATCACCAAGATTTTCGCGCTAGATTTCATCGCTCCCTTGTAGCTCCTACTCCCTTCCGCACTTTTCAACCTGATCAAGCTCATCATGGAGTTCCAGGTCCCCCGCCAGCTGCCCCCGGATCAGGACCTCCAGGAGAACCTATAGACCCAAACCTGACGACGACGACAACGGCTACGGCGACGACGACAATCACGGACGACAACAAGCCTAATGGCCAAAATATTGATCCATCGTTAAGCCGAGCAAGGACCGAAGCAGCAGGAGTAGCTGGGAGGCTAGAAAGGTCTTGAGGACATTATAGTACCAGCTCTTGCAGCATTATTTCATTATACTTTCCCAGCATCTGATTTTCGCCGACGTTGCCGTGCGCCTTCTCTCCCTCATACGTTGGTGTTTCATTTGTCAGAGTCTGCGTTGGTGTTTGACATGTTTATAGTATTTGTCTTCCACGTTAAGTTACTTTCTCATAGTTGTTATATGTATTGTGTTGTATCGATTTAAGCTCAAGGAATGGAGGAATGCCGTGGGACTCTGAGCTGGAACAACTCTGCCAAACGACCTGGACTGAAGAGAACAAGGGTCTTCTTCAATTTCATTATTTTGTGATTAACTATACAAGCTTTATACAATTGCGCCACTACACATCGAATAAGTAATGATGACTTGAGGTTTCCAGGGCATCTCGGATTTGTATTCTTTGAAGGCCCTGTTTCCTTATACGGTCGAATTGTGGCCACGCAGAGGCATGAAAATGGCATCGTTTGACTTGTGGCCTTGCCGTGTCGCTTGCGGTCTTACTGTGAATCAGTTATGTACAATGGGTTCAAACGGTATTTAAATACACCTTGGGCGCGCACTTTATTTTCGTTCTCCCCTCCTTCGCTACTAGGAGCACTACATGATCGCTACTCGCACCACGACTGTTGTTCCTATTCACAATAGGGCAGTTTACCCTCTACACGGTTGTTCCCCCATTACTATATCTGCACATTGGCAGCCCAGTTCTCTCGCTTGGGACCCGTCGAATACATCAGATAATCGATATGGCTGCTCCTACCTCACCGTGAGTTCTAGCAATGTACGCAACTCTGTCGGTGGACAGCCTAACTGCCGTGACGCCCGGAGGCGGATTAACGCCCCTGTTCCTGTTGCGAGAGTGGGCAGTCAGTTGTCAGTACGTGATCTGACCCTCGATGTGGCGTTTCACAGAGTTTGACTTGTGCTTAGAGGGCTAGAGCAGCCGTTGGAGTCCGGATCGTGGATCCCAAAACCCTGGGTAAAATCATGGAAGGGTCGGACCACCTCGTTCCAGCCGATGTAAAGGACCCTCCACCTGTTTGTATGCCAGAGGGAGAAGCGAAAGGCAGCCTATTGAATGACGATGACTGGTTCATTACCCCCCTCAAGCCGGCACCTCGCCGTCGAAGGCAACGTGTTGTCTATAGCGATGATGAGCAGCGGGAATCGGACAACAGAGCTTCACCGTTAGTGTCCCTTGCTTAATTCGGTTCTTGGTCGTAATGTTCAAAGTTGCATTTTATAGAACGGACAATGATGAACTACTTCGATTCCCCTTCTGAGAGTAATACCGTTTTAATAGAGTGTTTTTGGACCATCTTCGATTATGTATCAGTATATTATGGTTTAATACATACTGTACCCTCCGGTTATGCAGCCAGTTCTCTTTGGATTCTTGAGCGATGGAAATCGGAGCTTGAATTCTAAAACAGTCAACATGCCACGTGAAGCACGACTCGACTACATACAGTCCCAATCCTTTGTCTTTCCCGTCGATGGCTCTCACTTTTATCGGGTCAGTTTGAGCTGTATGAGTTGTTTCTTGCTTTTGAATTCATGTGATACAATGCAGAAAACCTATCTCTCTCATTTCTCATTCTGATGTACGATATCGAGGTATCCTTGCGGGTATAGACCCTGCCGCGTCTACAATCCAACTCTCAAACGGTACTCCAGCTCCCAGACTCGAGACATCGTTCCTCAGTTAATGACCTATTAATTCCTTCCAGTGTATTCTATGGGAACAGAAACCCGAAGGTGAGACTTTCGAACGGCTTTCTTAGAACTTTCGTGAACCCGACGCACTCCAGGCCGCCAGAACAGTACATTCCCCCAGTCCAGGAACCATACCAATACATCATTTTTCGAGCTTCAGAAGTCAAAGACTTGTCTGTGGAAGATCCCTCCCAAGGCCCAACAAGGCGAACTGCACATGATGACCCCGCAGTTATAGCTGTAAGTTTTTACACTGGTATCGTAATCTTTTGGTGATGACACAACGACGGATGTATGCGAGCCAAGCTCGTGTGACCGAGAGCGCAAAAATCCATGTGGATTTCCCGTTGCCTTCCTTCTGATTCATAATTTTGCAAATATTCTTTTCATGGTCCTCAATCACCCCTTACATATAGGCTTCTGCACCCATGCAGTTTAATCCGTATACTGCGCAGCCCCTTTTACCTCCTGGTTCGGGTCCTCAAGCAGGTGGACAGGTCCCACAACAACAGCAGCAACAGCCACAACAGCCTTACCCTGGCCGGCAACCTAATGGTTCGAATACACAAGGCCAAAGCTCGCGAAATCCTGCTAGTCCCCCTCAAGCTCAACCGGCAGGGAATGGTCGTCGAAATGGGTCCGTCAATTCCGCAACTGCATCAATGGAGACTGTTGAACGCGCTTTGGGTGACTTACGAGTAAATTCTGGAGGCCAGAGAGGTGGTAGACGTGGTGGAAGAGACCTTAAAGCCGGAGATCTGAAGGTTCCTACGACAGACTTTGACTTCCAAAGCTCGAATGCTCGCTTTGATAAATCTGCCTTGGCACCCCCTGGAAAGCCATCCAAGAGCAACGATGCTGATGAAGACAAGGCTAGTGGGTCTGAGGAGGAAGGGGAAGTCAAAGTCAAGGAAGATGATATCGCCTATGATCCGAAGAGGTCTTTCTTTGATCAGCTGTCGTCGTCTGCAGCCCATCCAGTTGCAAATGGCGCTCCAGGTGGTCGTGGTCGTGGAAGAGGTGGAAGGAGTCGACGCGAAGAAGAAAGGGAAAAAAATGTGGCTACATTTGGGGAGCCTGGAGGAGTAGGATTGATGGGCCCTGGAGCTTATGTGGGTGGATATGGTCGTAGAGGAGGGCGACCAAGGCGAGGGGGCCCTCCTGCTGTCACACGCTAGTTATTCTCATCTGGACTTTCGGTCTCATACATCACTTGCGCCGTCTACGACCTATTTTGATCGCATGCCAAATTTTTGACGCCATATTGTCATAGGATCAGAGATGCGAGGTTTGAACTCGAGTAGCTTGCATTTGTTTTCACAAAACTAGCAAGTAATTTGCCACAGTAATATCATGAACCTTGATATATATAGCTTGATACATCAGACCTGGGAATGGTCAGCAGGAAAACCCCGTCTAAAGCTCGTCGCCTTGGTAGTCTATTTGCAAACTTGAAGGTCATTAAGGAGAGTTTCACAAAAACGAATATCTGGCGCATCACATGGGTGCCTGTATTGGCGAGGATATACGTGATCCACTAGCCCGCACACCCACAATACACAATATTTCTCTTCAAGATCGACAAGCCAATAGCTTCAGATAATTGACACATATACGCTGTGATGTTCAGCGTTTTACTATAACAAGTATCAAGTCTCCGACCTACGCAACTGCCTGCCATAACTGGCACTACTCTGCGATATCCTGGAGGCCAAAAATCTGCCACAACAGGCGCACTTGTCCAAAAGGTCGCTCGCTCCCCAGCAGAGTGGACGCCGCCTCATACTTGTTACTAGGCTTCTTGACCTCTTCGCACAGTTTCTCGTACGTCTTAGCAAGCCGTTCCAAGGCCGCATGGTGAATCCTGACGTGAAGCTGCTGCACTACAAGCCGCGACAGGCGAGGAGAATGAACCACCTCTAAGTCCGAAAGCCAGGTGGAAAATCTGCGAAGAGCATGTTGAAGCTGTGACGGTTGAGTCGCTGGAAGATGGGATAAAGGTTCCTGTGGGAATAATAGGCGTCATCTATTGTATTCTGTACGCATACAAGGAGTATACGAGAGCGCGTACGTCAACTTGATTAGTAGTACAGGTTGTCACCGCTTCTTCGAGGCCTGCATCGCGGAGGATGTTTTCGTACTGTGTATAAACATGTGAGTGAAGGACTGATCTCATCCGGATGGAGGGATATGAGCGTACATGATCGTCAATAAGAGAAAGTACTTTTTCTTCGATAAGTTGGTCGATCAATTGTTGTTTCTCAGTAGTGAAAGAAAAGGGCTCTATGACACTCTGAGCATGCGCAGTAAGAAGCTAGAACAAATTATACAAGTGAGGAAGCTGAACTAACTTTGAGGTATGCAAGACAATTCAGCACGAAAACTTGCTTATCCCATCGTGGACGGGCTTTCTGTTTCTCTTCAGAGACAGTGAAACACGTCTCAACTGCAGGGTCTAGCATTGCGTCCACTATCGGTTTGAATCCGACAGTATCAGCTTCCAAGGACTCGTTTTCTAGTATAGATGATTCGTATACGACCATGATTTCACGCAACACTTGACCGTGATCTTGGATAACGAGTGGGGGCGTTACTTCTTGGTCATCTGGGTCCTAAAATAACAGCTACTGTGAGATAATCAAACATTATCGAGATTGATACGATTTTCTGACCAGTGAAGTTCGGGACAACGTACGTCCCTGAGCGGCAGTCGAGTCGAAGAAGGCTTTGTAGGCAACCTCCGTTATCCTGTGGCATGAGGTTATTAATACAAACTCGGGGCACAGATAAATTAAAACAAACTCCTTGAGTGTTTGGGAAAGCAGCGTATCTTCTCCAATAGTTCGTTGCATAGTCAACATGTAGAATTGTAGTAAATTTGCAATTTTGAAAGACATAATACTACTCTCTTGAGACCTGATCGTCTGCTGTACGCGAACCTAAATATGATTTGGTCAATACATACTACGGAAGACAATGTGCTGTTGTTACCTTGAGTGGAACACATAGTTTACTCATAGCCGCATCCATTAGCTCTTTTATCCACTCCTCGTCTTCGCTATTTGGATCAAATTTCCGTACGCTACCGACCATGCGTCCGTCGGAGTTGATTCCGAACAAGCTTTCGAGGAATTCTCTTTCAGCGGCGATGCTTTGATGAACCCAAGCGAGCATATCTCCGACATAGCGCATTGGGTCATGTGCGTGTAATTCGATAGGACGTGGGAGACCACCACGCCCGCCGCGAGTCAAGGCATTAGTAAAAGCCGTGAGCAGGGTTGCTTGACGACTTTGAGACAGGAATCCAAGTGCTTCGCTGGGTAATGCTGGGCATAAGTACTTATTGCACGAATTGCGTAAGAGGTAACTTGCGTGAGAAGTCCTGGTCGTTGCCTTAATCGTCTGACGGCTTCCTGAATTGTGGGAGTAACCTCAATTTGAACTTCTCGAGCCATCTGACGGAATTCAAAAGAACACCAACGAATGATCTTTTCGTAAGCTTGCTCTAAATGCGAAGACGTTGCGGCCATGATGTCTAATCTAGACAAGATGAATTAGAATAAATAGATGAAGAAAGATAGGCATGGCCAACCCTGCTTGGGTAGGACCGTCTTCACCAGCCATGAGGGCTTGGCAATCCTGTCTGATCCTCTCCGTCTTATCCATGGCATCGAAAAACCGTTGGCCCACGGGAATATCGCGAGAAACCATCGCTTCCACCTCGTCGTCGTCGAGTGTGAACCTTGATAAGAAAAAGGACACTATGGATTGTTTCGTGGCAATGGATTGTCTGAATGGGTTTCAAGTCAGCACATATAAGATGACAACATGATGGATTTACCTCTCTTGTCTCAAACTTCCTGCCCGCTCGAGTAAAGATTTACAAGACTTGTTAGTTTCTTCGAGTTGACTTTCAGCCTCGTCACAATGCATTCTCATGGCAACAATATGTTCTTGCAAGACATCCAATTGCTGTAAACACAGCAATAGATGAGATACATGACATTCCAAAGCAATGCACGGAACGAACCCACTTGATCCACCTCTCCAAAAGCTTTCAGAAATTTGTGGCTTGCTTCCTCAAGTTTGTCCTCCACATCTCGACGCAGATTTTTTCGAGCTCTAGCCGCTCTTTCTCCCGGGATAATTCCGCCAGGCAGCAGACTATCGTAAATGTAAGCTGGAGCCCTGGATAAGGTGTCTTCGCCTTCGTCTATGTCTGCGTCGCGATCAGAATCTTCGCTGTCATGCTCTACTGTCTTCCCGTTTGACAGTGTGGGCGTTGTAGCAGGAGCATAGAATTCTGAAAGAGTTCTGAGAGCTTGTTTGGTTCCGTCGTCATCAAAACTTGCGCCTAAAACTTTGTATAGTCGAAGAGATATTGGATTTCGAGATGACGGTGTAGATGGAGCATGCTTCGAGGGTGAGGGCAATGAATGTAGAGCCGACATACTCAGTCAACAATACTGCCTGCCCTCAACAGTGAACAGAATAACTAGTTCTTCCCAATGATGAAGTGCAGAACTACCTTTAGAGCTCAATGTTAACGGAAGCAACCGCCAACGATACCAAATGGAGGTGAACTTGCGCTGCAGTTACAATCAATTCCAATATTATATCGCGGTGCCGCTTACGCTAATACCGTCAGTACTACTTGAAACATCCTTCTGCAAGCTTGTGAAAACACAGCATACCTCTCCAATCAGGTCAACGTTGCGGCGCAGGCTGGCCACGGATTCGCTGCCTTTATTGTGAAAGCCGAAGGATCGTGTCTCAGAATTGTTCAGTCTTTTTGTTCCAAGAGGCACTGCTCTTGAGGCATCTGCTTTCTTCACCACCCGCCTTCACCAGCTGGTTCATTCTCTCGACTGTCCACCATGGAGATATCTATGCGAAACATACCAGACACCGCTGATTATTGGGATGTCAAACACGCCATCCGTGGTGTCATCCATAGCACTTCGTTTATCGAAGGACTCCTTGTGGCGTGCCCTGAGCAACAAGGTTTGGCAAACTTCGACATCCATCTCCCCCTGGACAAAAACAGAGGGTTAAGAAATTCCACAAGGGGTAGTCTTATGCTGCCCAAGGTCCCTCTCGGCAATTATTTTCTCTACCGAGTGACTAAAGACCTTCCCGTCCGGATCGGCAATAAGAAGATAGGATTCAGCGTACTGCAGACGCCTTTATCTCCAGCAACGTTAAAAAAAATTCGTATCTTGGAGAAAACCCGATTCGTTGATCCAGATATCCAGAGGAGAAGAGAAACAGTTTCAGCGAAACTACGAGACGGTTTCATTACTATTAGGGAGGTCGACATAGGTGTAATTTACCAGGAGGGGCAAACAAAGATATTCTCGACCGAATTCAAGAAAAAAACCTTCGGCCGTCTTTGGATAGGTGTGCTCCTGTTCAAACATTTAAGCAAAATTCAACGACAATTCTTCCTACAGACTACGAATACAAGTTGTTCCGTATCGACGTATGTGGAATTGTCTGTTTCATCATGGCGCCCGTTCATTCTTTATAGCTAGGAGAGCCAGCTCTAGATCAGATCTTATATAATATAGTGGTAGCCTTCGATAACCTTCGCGGGATGGGTGTCGGCTCCGATCATTGCAATCCATGTAAGTCGATATTCATCCTGCACAGAACCAAGCCAATTGGTCCTCAGATGTGGCCTTTGGCTTGCACACACCCGCCCTTTTCCAAGCGGAACATATCAACCGAGATCCCACTGCAAGGAAATATCGTGAACGCCTAAGCAGCCTGAACGGTGCCCACGCCCGCGTAGCACCATATGCACACCAGATCATCCTATATCTCTATGATACCTGCGACATAGAAAAGATCATCAACATATGTCAGTTGGCTGGGCTGCGACGCCCTCGAACGATGGAAATCGAGATTCAGTCTCGATCACTATTCACACAAGCTAAATTAGACCGACTCGCGAAATTGTTACGCGATACAGACTGGAAGGTTGCCTTTCAACTGGAGATCCTACTTCGCAATGGTCTTCTAAACATCGACGACATCACAAAGATCCATTCGGAGAGGTTGCAGCATTTGTACAAAACGTTCGAAAAATGTCCGGATCCCCATCATTCCGTCAGTCAAATTTTGAGGGGATTGGTTGAAAAACTTCAGACGAGAAAGGATGGGACTGTTGAAGAATGTATCAAGGCTTGTATAGAAAAACCTGGTAAAACAAGCTTTGACCCTTTTTCAGCTCGAATGCCAAGTCCTGGAAATTTTCTTTGTTACCACGTTACCTTCACTCCGACGCGGATGATCCTCGAAGGACCCTATATTACACAGTCAAATCGTGTCATCCGCATGTATCCTGGCTTCGAACACAATTTCATCCGAGTAGACTTCAGGGAAGAGAACAGATTACAGCTCAGGTGGGAGCAAGAGGTTAACGGAATGAATATTCTTCAAGAACGTGTCGGGGAGACATTGAAGAAAGGATTCAGCCTTGCTGGCCGCCATCTTGAATTCCTGGCGTATTCTTCTTCCGCTCTTCGCGAACATGCCGTCTGGTTCATGTTACCTTTCTTAAATTCTGATGGACGCCTCGTTAGAGCTCAAACCATTCGCGACTCGCTTGGAAACTTCTCTCGGGATGAGTATAAGCCTGCGAAATTGGCTGCTCGCATGGCACAGGCCTTCACTGCAACGAATCCTGGCGTGAAAATCAGAACAGGAGAATGGGAGGAGATGCCTGATCTGGGCACGGAGCCTTATTTGCATACTGATGGTGTTGGCACAATCTCCAGAGACCTCGCAGAAAAATTATGGGAAGCTTGGTGTATAGCGACACCCAATCGAACCGACTGTTTAGCACCATCTGCAGTGAGTATGGAATTCTGTCTATGAACAACTAATTCACCTGCCCTCCGTCAAGTATCAAATACGCTTTCTAGGATACAAAGGGGTGGTTGCCATCGACGAGCGATTAGAAGGCGTGAAGATGTGCCTGAGGCCGTCGATGAACAAGTTTACGGTCGATGAGGTCACGGAAGCTGAGATAGAGATCGTCCAGCCGTTTGAACGACCGATCACAGCTTACTTGAATAGGTGCAGCTCATATTCACGTCTTCATGCACGCCATTGACTCCATTTGTTGCAAGACCACTGGTGATGCTACTCGAGGATCGTCGCATCCCTGCTAGCGTCTTTTTGAAGATTCAGGCTGATGCTATTGATGAAGTCAACTTGTCAAAACAGTCCGTCGCCGCTGCCAGCCAGTTCTTGGTTAGACACAGTCTTGGAAGAGGTTATCGATTGTCATATATCCTCGAAAAACTGGGTTCACTGGGACTTGAGTTCGACCCTAAGACTCCCAGCAGTAAACTGGATAACAGGTTTTTGTTAAATGCATTGGGATTCGCCGAATTCCATGTTATCCGCGACATCAAACATAAGGCCAGGATTCCGATCAAAGAGAGTTTCGTCTTGGTCGGAGTAGCCGATGAAGGTCCTGCATATAAAAGTCGTGGTCTCAAAAAAAATGTATATTGCTTACCGGCAGGATCTATTTACGCTTGTGTTCAGGGGTGCGGGGAGGCTGAACCCAGATGGTTGGAGGGGCCATGCCTAATTTCTCGAAATCCTGTCGTACATCCGGGGGATGGTGCATATCTTGCTTTTTTATTCAATCCTCGCATCTGACGAAATCGTCCATAGTTCAAGAAGTCAACGCGATTGGAAAACCTCCTACGGAAAAGATTTGCTTGTTTGCACATTTGAAGAATGTCGTTGTGTTTTCTTCTTTGGGTCAGTGAAGCGGTTCTTGTTGGGGTCCAAGGCTTACAATTCAATAGGTAAACGGTCACTGCCATCGATGCTTGGTGGAGGGGATCTTGATGGGGAAGTTGTTCTGCATCTCTCCTCCATCCCTCATATAACACTCTACAACAGGGATATATATGCAATCATTCAGTACCCACCCCTTCTCCATGTATTGAACTGGACTCCAGCTGAGTACCCTCCGGTGGAAACACTGAAGCTTGACAGAAAGTGCGACATCAATGACATCTGTGACTTCGTAGTCTACTATATCGATTCTGATGTTCTGGTATGTCTTAGTTCTTGGAGATATTGACACCAGTACTGAAATATAGCAGGGTCTGTTATCTGATCGTCATTTGACCATCGCAGGCACGTAACTTGTTCCCTTTAATGATCTCGGCTCTGACCAGAGCTAACATGTCCGGGCCGGCAGATCAGTCCATAGTTCGTTGTCTTCTTATTTGATCATCCCACGTAGTAACGAAATTTCTAGTACGGTACCTTGGATGTTATATGTTTAAAGTTGTCAGCATTATGTTCGCAATCTGTCGATTTCAGTAAGAATGGCGGTAGGTATCGAGGCCCATCCCTTAGTGGACATCGAGACTCAACTCCACCTAGTTCCAGTGCCTTATGAACGTTGTCCTCGTCTTCTCATCCCATACAAACCGGACTGGCATGCAGCTGAAGTGCAATCACCCCGTGATGTTGACTACTACGAGTCAACTCGTGCTCTTGGTCATCTATACCGTGCTATAGACCTGAAGGAGCCTCCCACTATCCGCGGATCTGAAGAGTGTTCGGATTTAACTAGTAGTGCCATAACTGCGTGTCTTCTACGGGCGGTAGAAATCCATTTACCGAAGAGTGAGAACAGAGGTATCTGCGACATCGAAGGCATCTTCGATGCCTATCAAGAGGAATTGGGTTATATTTGCACTACTCACGTCGTTACGAATGTTCCCGGAGCACGTCTGGTCGAAGAAGAGATCGTAACTGGTACCATCTCTGCAAAGTCAAGCCGTCGTTATCTTGGTGATTTACTGTACGACTGACCCTTTTGTTGCTCCTTCAGATGTACTGCTGGGCGGTGGCGTGCCGATAGGATTTATCGCATGCGGCTAAACGCTACGTTACTTGTGTATGAAACTCGGAGACAGCTAACAGCAGAATGGAATGACGGTGTAGGTGCGGAGAAGGCTTTGGGATTTGCCTGGAAGGCTTGGGAATACAGCGTAAAGAACAGTGCACAATTCGGCGCGAACAGCTTCGGGTTGATCTCCTTGGGCGTTATTTTTGAGGCTCTTGACGTGATAGCGAAAGTCACAGAGGTTGGATTGTCTGCTCAGTAACCTGGTAACAAACACGCTTCAATTCTACGCTTGCATCTCACTAATGTACAAGATGCGAGCGTTCCCTTGTTGAGAGAGTTAATAGTCTACTGCGCCATCTTGTACTTGTATCTTCGTAATATGTTTTCATCTGGTTGACCAGTGTTGTAGGCTGATTGGGATAATCTGATGCGAGAGCTCTCCAACAATTTACTATTGTCGCGCTTGAACATTTGAACCACCATGTCTTCCTCTGCAACCCCGGCAACCGCAGACTTTTCATCACCACCGTTGAAACGGAGCAAAATCGTGCTTCTGGGAGATCAGAGTGTTGGAAAGACCTCACTTATCACAAGGTAAATCGCGTGCCCGCCAGTGCAAGGGGGTCACCTCTCCTTACCCACATTCGTTGGCCAGATTTATGTATGATACGTTCGACAATACGTATCAGGCTACAATAGGCATCGATTTTCTGAGTAAAGCTATGTATTTGGAGGATAGGACAGTGAGGTTGCAACTGTGGGATACTGCTGGACAGGTATGGATGCCTCTCTCCTCTCTGGTACTCAACGAACCCGCTTCTTTTGGTTGCTTAGGAACGTTATAGATCGCTCATACCTTCGTATATCCGGGATTGTTCAGTCGCTATTGTGGTGTTTGACATTACCAGTTAGGCCCAGAAGTTTACTTTGAATGCATTCCGTGTTGACCAAGATGTCCCTATTACCGGCGATGTAGACCGAGCGTCATTCATGTCCACGACCAAATGGATAGACGATGTCAGATCAGAACGGGGGAATGATGTTATTATCGTCTTAGTCGGCAACAAAGCTGATCTTTCCGACAAGCGGTTTGTCCAACTCCTTGACGCTGTGAGGTGTGTGCTGCTGACCATGATTGTGTTCCTAGACAAGTTACACTCGAAGAAGCTAATGCGAAGGCCACACAATTGAATATCATGTTTATGGAGACATCTGCAAAAGCCGGGCATAATGTCAAGAGTCTGTTCAAGAAAATCGCCATGTCGCTGGTGGGGATGGAAAAAGAAAACGAGGCCACGGAACAACAGCACGCTAGTATGTCATCGTTTCTATACTCATCCGAGTCGCCTCCCAACGAAGCTAAACGCAACTATGCCTGCAGAAATTGACGTTACATCACCGCAGACAAACGATGTTCCCGATGCATCGCAGTGTCAATGCTAATATAGATATTTCACCTTTGGATGTTAATCCAAACACCAACTGTGTACACACTGCATGCATGAAATGGCTAGATTTTATACCGTTCATGAAGTCTAATTGCGGTTGTACACGTCCTTGTTCCGATCTAGTACGCTACATTTACGGTTTCGTTTCCATGATCAGTCGTAATACAGCAGATTTCCTTATCTCTGCTTGTTTATCCACGGTTCATCGTGTTTCCCGCCCCTTTGGGATGGGTGTCAGTATATCTCGCCCAACTTTCGTCTTTCTGGCGTTTCTCCTCTCCCTTCTCTCCGGCGAAAACGGTTCCATCCATTTCAGAGTCTAATGCAAGTTGTTCTGAAGTAGTCAAGTGCTCCTTAGATTGAGGCCTGAGAGACGGATTATGCAAGTGGAGTTGAAAACTAAGTCACAACGCACCCTCCCCCTGTTATGATGTTGCCCCTTTGACGTTCTATCTCAAGATACTCATCCACAGACATAGACGGGAGGCGGTGGTCTGGGCCAAAAACTTGGGCTTGGAGACGTGCACGGTGTGTCCCAGACCCCGCAGGAAGTATCGTAAACGGTCTCAGTGGCTGCAAAATATCAGTAACTCATTCAACATTGCAGGACAAATTTCACCTTTCCGCTTGCATCGAGAAGTGAACCTCTGCCATCGGAGCCACCCTGTTGCTCAGACGCATCTAATCTCCAATTGTTTGCTTCATCAGGTCTGGATTCTCGCTGGGATCGCTGTGGCGGGGATGGTGGTGCGTTGCGGAGCAGATCAAGTTCCTGTTCAGAGCTGTCTAGTTGGGCGTGGGCTTGAGCGTAGAAGAATCGAAGTAAGAGAAGTGTAAATTCTCGCGTGGCTTCATCCATGTCGTCTTCATCATCGGCGTCATCATCGGCATCAGAGTTCGAGCTCTGGAGAAGAGCAGTTATAAGATCTAAGTCTGTTATACCAGAAGATTTGGTGGTTTTGGCAGTGCGACGGCTTCTGATAGACTGATGGATGCGGTTGGAAAAGTCCTATAAGCAACAAAAGCTGTCGACGCACGTTGATCTTACTTCGAATGACCTTCTCTTGTTTGTATTGTGCAATCTTCTGCTCACGCCGTTTGGCAAGATCAGCAACAGATGATATTCTGTTCGAGTACAAAGATTTGTCGGCTTCGGATACAACCTCATAGAGCTCTAAGCTGTTGATGAATGTCCGATAATATCTCTGGCAAACCCGGGGTCAATATTCGTAAGGAATCAATGAAGTAAGATTTCTACCTGGGAGTCCAGTATTCTGGCTATCCTGTCATCTTTACCATGTGTAGTTAATTTATTCACAACTTCTGCGAGAACGAAGGGCGGCAGTAAGTATATGAGGTTGCGAGTGGAGATGTCTTCTAATAATTCATTGGGGCTAAAGAGGGCGAGGATAGACACTCGGGACACGACCTCGTGAAGAAGAGACTGAGAACGGGTGAGAAGTGCCTACTCAATAAACAAAGTCAGTTGAACAAGCTCAATGAGAAAGATGGCATGCAAAAACCTGAGTTTGGTCGTCAGCAGTGGGTAGATTGGAAGCAGTGGAAGCGGTCGAGACAGCTTGATGAAACAAAACCGAAAGCGAAGTCATTGTGTCACGTGAATCTCCAGACGCGTCTGCTCATTTACCATCGCACGTCAGCTCATTGAATTTTACAGGAACTATCTCCCTCAATGGTGACATTGAAACGACGCGCCGAAACCTCCCCCGAAACTGCATCTAAAAAGGCCAAGAGCATGTACCCTCCCTTCCACGGTAGCTTCCGAAAGTCTGCCGCTGATGTATTAGCATCCAAATGCAAAGACTCCGATGTTTTTGTGCCCGTGAAGATTGCTATGATCTGGCTGCATGGCATGGGTACAAAAGACTCCAAGCGTTGTGTATTATTTGAGGACATGACGGTTGGCCAAGATCGCAAGCGGTTTAAAGTCTTCTTTGCTGGAAAATGCATGCTTCTTTGGCGTCATCTTGACCTTGCTACTGATGACAAGATCTTGTTATCCATGAGGGGAGCCTCCTTCAACCACATATCCTTAGGTCAACACGATAAGATCAACATGCCCTTCCAACTCGTTTATGAAGATGGATGCATTGTCAAGTTCATTGATCGAAAAGGAAACCGATACAATGAAACTGTTGACCTATGGAACGGTAGGCTCAAATACTATGCGAAATACTCGAGAGCTCCCAACCGCCTTTATAGTTGACGACAATACACTGGTTGACACGGACGCCGATTATACCAAAGATGTCGTCATCTTCCCCCCCTCATCTAGCCAGGCATTCACGCAACAGAATCAATTGTTAGAGCCAAGAGAGGTCGATGATACTCCAGTCCTTCTCCCAGCCAGTCTAGTGCATGCGCCCCTTCCCTCCCAGCTTAACGAAACTCTACAGCTACTAAATCCACAGAAGAAGGAGTCGGCAAAGGAACGGAGAACAAGAGAATTCAAAGCGGCAAAAGCCAGACGGAGACAGGAAAAGGAAGCTTTACGACAAACCAAAGTGTCTAGTTTGGCACTGCAAACCCCCGATGACGACCACATTGTCCCTATAGTATCGGGGCCAGATGACCCAGGGAAGGACGAGGCTATGTCTGATAACCCAGATGTCCCACCAATTATCTACGCACAGCCTGCTCCAGATCACTTCAAGGAGCCTACTCCTCCTGTTCGCGAATCGGAAGATGTTGTAGAACCATTGCGGGAAATCGGCGAAAATCCTCATATAACGCCAGAATCTGAATTTCCTGCTCTTAGTTTGAAAGCAGGCTGGGTACGCTGTTTTTACCAACTCTTCACCGGAGGAACGTCTCAATAATGTATTCAGCATGAATATCGACCCCTTAGCTCTGTAACGCTTCCAGAAGCATTAGGCAAAAACCACCCAGTCATCTGCGTGGTCACCAAATCGAGAACGGTGAATAAGTCTGCGGGAGGTGGTATGTGCAATGTTTGCGTTCTCCTACTAGACCTTAAATATTTTGTAGATTGGTCACAGTCCCTGAACCTTATAGATCCTTCAAATTTTCTGCCGTCCGATGCAATTTGCTACCGGGGTGGTGTTGGCCTTTCCGTTAATCTTTTCACAAGGAAATATCCTGAATGGCTTCCAACACCTAAAGAAGGTGATGTCATACTCTTGAAGACGATCAAGACGGCGCTGGTAAGAGGAATTATCTCTTCCTTCCCCACATTGGTTAATATATTTTCAGAATCGCAGCTCTGTTAGTGCCATCGTATACCACGATAGATTAAAATGGGCAATCTACGACCAAGATACACGCATGGTCCACCACGGAGATCGCAATGATGCTCCGTATTCAGAAGGCTTTGATCAGGGTGCTGGTGCAACACTTTGCCCATATTTCGTCCCATCTCAAGATGAACTAATTTATTGTGAACAACTTTGCAAATGGTGGCGAGCTATTATGGCTAAGAGGAGGAAAGATATAGGAGTTGTCTACCAAGTCCAACCGAGCAGCACACCGCATAGAATCCATAGACTAATATCCGAGACGAATTATGACTGTGAACCAGATGGATATTTTAATTGCACTGTGCAGGTGAGTTATAAGCACCAGTTATGTTCTCCCAAATTTGTATCATGTCCTTCGTAAGGTTCTCCAAGGGTTTCAGTGCGACAATGGAGTTTATAGCCTCTATGTAACAGATTACACCGCAAACTCAGGCCTCCCGATCAACAATAGGTGGGGAGACAAGCTGCAAAATATGGTTTTAAGGATCGAGATGTGGGATGATGCCGCAGCAATCGGACCTACAATGGACCGCAACGGCTATTACCTTCTAAACAACTGCCGCATGATGTTAAAAGGTGGCTTCCTCGAAGGGAAGATTGTGGAGACTAAGATCAAAAAATTAGACGAGAGCACGGACACGGATTATGAAGCTTTTGTGAAAATGCTGGAGTATGTTTCTCATCTTTTTTTGTGGCGTTCAGCTTATTATTTGAATTAGACGGAAGGAAAAGATGGACAAGGAACCGTCTGCTCGGCCCGTTCCAAAATGGAGGATCGAGGACGCTGAATCTGACAAATTTTTCGATTGTGCAGTCGAGGTGAGTTCGTCGCTGATATAAATCTTACGGCCCTGGATACATTTACTCGGTGGCGGTCATTTCAGCTGCTTCACAAAGTTAGCAATGCATCAGAGGCTTTCATCTTTGTCACGGACTACACACAGAATAGTGAGTTTCTTGGTTGCGCCCCCACTGGTTCATGGTCAGCAGGATTGGACGGCCGAGTCGTCAAAATCAAAGTGTATGGGGATGACAACACAAAAAAAGTGCGAGAAATGCCAGTGGGAAGCTTCTATCTGCTTGGGGGACTTCGATTTTGGAAGTACAGCACGACATGGGTTTGCCATTTGAGGGAAACCGGTTCAATATCGAGAATGAATGCAAAGCTTGTTACCGACAATGGGTTGAAGGACTTGCTGACGTAGGTCTTTTTTTTTCATGCGATCCATCAGGCATATTGCGACTGAAGTGCAGCCGGCGCGAGGAATGGAACAATTCTCGTAGTTCCCAACATGACAGTACTGGACTACCTACCGATTCCGCTTCAGCAGCCCCACCCGGCCCTGTTGACTTCCCTCCCATCGAAGACTACCCTTCCAGATTCAATGTTAAAGCCCGTGTTGTGGATTTTTACCCAAAGCGACTGGAAGACAGTCTGGTCCTGCAATGCGCAAGGTGCAAAAAACAGTACGCAGATCGACCAACAACCTTGTTTATCAGTCGCACTCATCTAGAGTCCTCCAGGCTTCGTGGTATGCTGAAAGCTTGTCCGGACTGCACTGAGGCTACCATGGAAAATCCAAGATTAGTCCATCGATGTGTTCTCTTTTTCATGCTGCGCGATAGATTAGGTGTAGAGATTGTCGCTTCCGCATGCGACCCTGATGTCAGCAGTCTCACATGCTCTCGTTGTGCATTGGATTCTACTAACCATTGTTGGTTTCTGCAGTGTTCACTGGTGAAAGATATAAATGCTGACAACGAAGAAGAGTTTATTGACAGCCTAGGTAATCGGTTAAAACCGGTCCTAGGAAACCTCATGGAAGTTCACGAGGGCATAGAACGGGGAAAGAAAATCGAGGTTAACACAGCCGAGATGAAGTTTGATATCATTGCTTGGCTTGAGAAGACGGACTCTGGAGACAAGAAACGATATGCAATCTTAAATTGCACTGTAGCATAATTGAAAGTTGTCCCATATTTGTGTCCACGTGTTATGTTGATCGCTCGAACCTGAGGCACATCCGAGTTTGGAGTCCTTTTCGGTTTGTTTCTATTCTTACATATACCGTCTGCTGGATCCTCGCATGCAAGATGCGTCTACCACTGTCCCTGACCCTTCTTCTCTCACACTCTCTAGTCTTTGCTGTACCGCCAGTGAAACGTTCATACTCTACTCACGATTACTACGTATTGGAGCACAATCCTTCTGCTGGCGCATCACTCGCTGATTGTGCTCGTGAACTTGATGTAGAAGTAGTCGAACAAGTGGGTGAACTTCGAGATCATTGGCTCGTACGAACACCCAGGGGAAATCAGGCCAAGCGAGGAAACGATAATGACAGTGTTCTCGATGCACTATCGAACGTCCGAAATCGCGCCTCGTCGAATTTCAATTCACACTTTTATCGGTCAGAAAGTACCAGGAAAGCACGAGAGATTTCTTCCTCTATCAAATATCTCGCTCGTCAAGTGCCTAAGCAACGTGTTAAACGTGCCCCTCCTCCCATTCGTCCTGGGGTCGACAACGATGCAAGTTCTTCACGAGCAGTTGCCGAGCGTTTAGGGATACATGATCCAAGTTTCCCACAGCAGTGGCATCTTGTCAACGACGAATTTCCAGAACACATGATGAACGTGACGGGTTTATGGGAACTGGATATAACCGGTGAAGGGGTCATTTCTGCCTTGGTAGATGATGGACTAGATTACACACACCCAGACTTGGCCGATAATTTTGTATGGATGAATTGGTTACAAATTTGAAGGCTGACGTATACTGATTATATTTCGCTTATTCCAGTGGGCTCCTGGTTCATATGATTTCAATGATCACGAAGACCTTCCTACGCCAAAACTATTTGATGATCATCATGGCACTCGGTGTGCTGGCCAAATTGGAGCTGTCAAAAACGATGCCTGTGGTGTAGGAGTAGCTTACAAGTCTAAAATTGCCGGTGTTAGAATTCTTTCAGGTCCCATTTCAGATGCCGACGAAGCCGCATCGTTAAATTTTGGATTCCAGCACACATCTATATTCAGCTGCAGTTGGGGACCACCAGATGATGGTAGATCCATGGAAGCTCCTGGTTATCTCATTGAAAAGTCGATGGTGAACGGCATCACGAATGGTCGAGGCGGTAAGGGTTCTGTCTTCGTGTTCGCAAGTGGCAATGGCGCTTCTCATCAAGACCAGTGCAATTTCGATGGTTACACGAACAGTATTTACTCCGTTACTGTTGCTGCTATCGACTACAAAGGGCTACATCCTTACTACTCTGAACCCTGTGCTGCCAATATGGTCGTGGCCTACAGCTCTGGAAGCGGTCAGCACATTGTTCGTGTTTCAAAAGGTCGATCTCCTCCAGATTTCTCAGATACCCTTCCTAGGTAACCACAGATATACATGACAAGTGTTCTAATGGCCACGGTGGTACGTCTGCTGCTGCGCCTAATGCAGCGGGTGTCTTTGCACTGGCACTTGGTGCTCGGTAAGCGATCAAGTTGTCTAATTATACAGTATATTTTACATTTAGCTAGACCTGACCTCACGTGGCGCGATATTCAACATCTTGCCGTACGAACAGGTCGGAAAGTCAATCCTAGTGATCCAGACTGGGATACTACTGCAGCAGGTCGCCCATTTAGCTACAAGTATGGTTACGGAGAGCTTGATGGATATGCTTACGTGATGGCTGCTCGAGAGTGGAATCTCGTCAAACCACAAGCCTGGATTCACCTACCTGTTATTCAACTAGCAGGTGGAACTATGACTCCTTCCGAAGAGATGTCCGGCGGAGAGCCTATTGTTCCAGGCGGCATCAGTAGCGTCATGACAATAACCGAGAACATAGTCAAGGGGCATAATTTCGAAACGTTGGAACATATTACTGTCCGGGTCTGGATTCAGCATACCAAACGTGGGGATGTGGAGGTTGAGATAGTCAGCCCGAACGGAATTAAGAGCGTATTAGCTGCGGCGCGTAAAATAGACACTGCAACGACAGGCTTCCCAGGTTGGAGATTCATGTCTGTAAAGCATTGGTGAGTTAGTTCCTAGGTCATGCCACAGTCAGCCGTATCTGATCTTCTCAGGGAGGAAAACCCTATCGGCAATTGGACTATTCGGGTCTCTGACCAGGCCGTAGAAGGTCAAAGCGGCCTTTTCCTAGGTTGGACCATGAGTCTGTGGGGGTCTACGATCGATCCTGCCCAAGCAAAGGAATACGTCGTTCCACTGATCGAAAACCAGTTACCACCAGTAAACGAACATGAAGACGATAATAATAGTCAACCATCCCCAACCAAGACGTTAACTAAACCAACTGCGGGGCTCCCTAGTGATCATGGCACTGCTGAAGGTGAAGCAGATAAACCTGCTTTTGGAAGCGCATCCTCGTCATCCATATCTCCCACCACAACGGTATCCCCAACTGCAACGATGTCTCCGACTCTTGACGAAGGTTGGATATCTCAGATGTCCAATTTGATTTCAGACCAGAAATGGTTCTTCGCAGCAATCACCGTTGTGGCACTATTCGGGATCGGAATAGGTGTCTTCTTCTGGAGAAGGGCTGTGCGAAGAAAACGCGCCAACTACACATCGTTACCTGGTGACGACATGGCCTTGAGCTCTATACGCGAAGGTCGTTCAGCCGGTGGGCGGACAAAAGAACTATATGATGCTTTCGGGGAAGTGTCTGACGACGAAGACGCCGATGAGAATACTGGACTTCGGCCTGGTGTTGTTGCAAGGGAGGGTATGGGTCGGTCTGAGTTCCACGACGAGGACAACTCTCTCTCTTTGCGACCAACTCCCTACAAAGATGTGCCCGGCCAGCTGCGGTCGAGTCGTGGGGATCAAAGTCCACCAGAGAGTAGTGGAAGCTGGGAGCATGCATCATAGACGCATGATTATGCTTTTTATTTTCTTGTTATTTAATTTCATAGTAAGAGCTCGGTATATTATTAGCGGACAGCAGAGCATAGCAATGGAAAACATTAATGAAGCTAAAAATCGTTATGAAATTACTCTGGGACATCATTTTCTTGAATGAACTGTAACCTTGTTCCATTCGCCACGCGTACCCAAATATCGAGATCCTCATACTAGAAAGCATAATGAGTAGAAGTCATGTAAGACTTGCACAATGCATACCTGTTGTATGGTACTCATTAACTCGGCTTCTGTAAATCCAGAACCCAGTACACGCGATCTTATTTCAACCATGGACAAATCCTCGTTGCCATCCTCGTCACTACTATCTTCATCCATGTCCATGTCGAAATCGCGTTCTCCATTTGGACCCTTGCCGAACCGTCTCGTCTTTCTGCTTGACCTCTTTCCCCCACTTTTCTGGGTCCTCCGACTCATTTCCTTGATCAGCCTATAAATCTGACTTTGATGTGATCGGTCACCTTCCCATTCTTTGTCTTCATCGTCCAATAAGCTCTCCTTGCTGGCTTCCATCAGCCGTAGCGCCTCGTCCACATCTGGCTGCTCGACAGTAGCAGAAAATCGTAGCCGCGCCAGAGCTTGGGAAAGCCGCAGAACGCCGAGAAGAGTTCGAGCAGAAGTATATGTGTGGGCCTTCTTTTGTTCAACTTCGTCTTTAGAAAGCTTCCGCAATCGGACATAAGATTCTACCACGTAGTTAGAGACTTGAGGAGCAACTGTTGGTCTTTTTTGTCGAGCAAGGGCGATGTAATGGCTGTGAATAAAGGAAATCAATGGGATACAATATAGAATTTACCGAGTTTTTGCGTACCGAATGAGGACAGGGTCAACAGGTTCGTATTCAAGTTCTGGATGCGTGTTGTACATATGTACATGAGTGACGTGCTGTGCAAGTCGCTCATCATCATCTCTATTCGGTTTGTCCAATATGAGGAATAGAAGGTCGAATCTGGATAATAGCGCTGCAGGTAGATTGATATTTTCAACCGGAGAAACTTTGGGGTTATATCGTCCGTATAAAGGGTTGGCAGCAGCGAGAACGGACGTCCGTGCATTCAAAGTTGTCGATATACCAGCCTTCGAAATAGATATTGTCTGTTGTTCCATCACTTCGTGAATGGCGGTACGATCTGATTCCTCCATCTTGTCAAATTCGTCGATACAGCAGATGCCATTGTCCGCTAGCACGAGTGCCCCACCCTCTGTTTATAGCGTCTTAGTCCGAGTGTGCTGAGGATGGATGTAAAGCTAGCGAACCTAAAACCATTTCATCGGTAACCGGGTCACGCATCACAGCAGCAGTCAAACCCACACCCGACGATCCCTTCCCTGTGGTGTACACCCCCCGTGGAGCCACTTTAGAAATATACTTCAATAACTGGGATTTCGCAACTCCCGGGTCACCCATAAGGCAGACGTTTATGTCCCCTCGTATTTTCATGCCGTCTCCCATAGTTTTCGTGACACCCCCAACGAGCAACAAAAGGAGAGCCTTTTTGACATCAACGTGTCCATAAATCTCGGGGGCCATACTCTGTGCGAGTTTATTGTATAGCATCGGGTCCTGTTTCAGTTGAGCGATCGCACGTTCAATAGCTGGGGTAATCTCCATATCGCTATACTGCTTCTTGAGTTGATGGATATAATGTGTCTCGAGGTAAGTGTCTGTTAACAAACCCGCGCGAACAGCCTGAAACCCTGTGTAGGGAACAGGAAGGAAAATGCCACCAAGGTGAACGACGTCTCCTGGGCTCATCATGCGTGTGAGACTTCCCTGGAGATGCACGGTCATCGAACGAGGAATATGGCCAACTGGTACTTGATCCGTCTGTCAGTAGACTGTGAGTAACAAGCATAGTCCAATGAGTCGAGCCGCGAACCATTTCTTGTATCTTGACTTCTTGAAAAGGACTGAATCGACAGGCTCGCGTCTGCATATGTAGAGTGCCCTTGATGTTATTCTTCTTACATTCCGACTCGTTTTGACAATCGGTGACCGGCGTAAATTGTTTTTTCGAGACTTCCTGGAATGTCTCAGAACCGCAAACATCACAGGTGTAAGCGTTAACGAGAAGTAAAGGTTTGACTTCAGAGACACGCGTCACTATGCCACGGACGGTGATCAGGTTACCGAGATGGACACCTTTGACATCCCGAACAGCCATGGCAATATCTGAGCGCAGAGGTCGAAAATAAAGATTACTAGAGAACTTATGTCAGCATTCCAAACAAACCAACTGGACAGCGTATGCGCACTATCGTCTCAGAAGATGGCTTGGAAACCCATCTTGTACAGCCTCCATCCGCTCATTCCGCTCCCGCCTCTGATGTAAAATAACATCAATAACCTCATCGTATTCACTGATGTCCTTCGTTGGCACAGGCATGAGTTTGTCAACAACTTCGCTAAACAACATCACATAGCGCTTGGTATTGTTCCGTATCCGTGAGACAAGGTCTGTGATCGTTTGTTCGTGCTGAGGTGTGCGGCAATGGTATATCAGAAATAGCACCGTCGAGAGAAAAAGAATAGAACTTGCCTCTGCTAGGTCCTCCAAGTCCACCACGAGCATCTGCTGATCGCGATTCGCGATCTGTTGCTGAAAGATGGTTAGCGATGGGTGTAGAATATTTTCCTAGTCGCGATGCGTACCAGCTGCCGCATGTACTTCAGTCCTACTATTTCAGAAGGTTCCCTATCGCTGAGGCTGATATCTGCCAACCCTGCAGTAACCTCCTCAGTTTTCCCTTTGAAATTGGATAGAAAGTTATCGATTCGTTCTGCGATGATGAATAGTCAAGACACAGCACATAATCTGAGAGCGCGTACCCCTTTCCTCATCATAACTGACGTTGAGATTGATTACAGGAAGTGACATCGCGTCGATATAGAGGAACCGCCCAAGAACGAAACGCGTCCAGTGGAACGCGACTCGTAACGTGTGTGACAAATGCGTCACCTTGATATTCTCCCCTTCAAGTCGGCCAAGTACAGCTAGTTGTAATGGAGTCAATAATGTACCCTCATAATCTGCCTATACAAGTCCAAATAATTAATTATATGACTAGGATTTCTTCAATTAGATCATGTGTCCAATGTATCAAGTTCACTATCGTCTTGCACAGTTTTCTCATGTAAGTTCTGCAGAGCAGGTTGAGGAATGAAACCGTTTCCATTCTTTTCGACAGCATTACGCCTCATCGATATGTTCTCGCCATCTGACGGAATAGGTGGAGAAGCCGGTCGAGGAGAAGATACTGGAGAGGGCAAAGTAGCCACAGCAGTCGGGAACTTCGGGGGAAGACCTTTTTCTGTAGTGCTTGTCTGCCTCGAGAGGATTCCCTTGATACGTTGACTAGCATTCGTCCGTTTTGGCTGGTTGATAGTTGGCTTCTCAGACACGACTGTCATAAGCATCCCTGTTGAAGCTCCAGAGACATTCTTGAGCACAGAAAGTTTTTCATGCAGATATTTTGCATCTGCAGCAAGACGATTCTTCGCTTCTTGATCAGGTAGTTCGATAGCCGCATATTCTACTGCGAGGCTGTGATTCATCGCCGCGAACACTTGAGACATTACGGCCTGTATAAAAATAAGCAAAAGCCAACCAGATATCATATCGAGTGAAAGATACCTCTACAATGGCAACTGGAAGATACCGAGAAAGAACCTTGTGAAGCGTCACCGTTTCTTTGACTAGGAGCTCCATGTAGTCATTAACCCCTGGCTGTACGGAAGGGACGTCCCACTTGACTGCCTGTAAGTTTTTGACGTGTGCAGTGAGGCGATCGCCCATTATGGCCACCAGCTTGGCATGAATCTCATTCTGATGCTCTTGAAAATCCTGGAACATGATCAACGAGATGAGCAACAAATTAAAGGGAACTCGATAGGGCGTACTCTTTTCAGTTTGTCGAACTCGATGAGCATCACAGCTTGTTTCTCGCTAAGATGTCGCCTAAAAGATTCCCGGACGTAAGGAACAAGGGCGATCATGATAGACAAGGATTGAGAAGCAAGCGCTAATAATTGATTCTTAGTAGTTAGACTATACGTAGGACAACCATTTACCAAGATGCTTTGCGGTAATGTTCTTCAATCCTGCTGATCTCATAGCACCCGCTCCAAGCACAACTTGACATGTCCTCGAATTAAACGATTTAAAGAACTCGACAACTTTGCTCATGGTGTCCGTAGTCAACATGGACAAATTGACAATTATTCGAAAGTAGTCCACGAGTAAATCAAGAGTTTCGAGGGTAGCAGAGACTGCAAAGTAACTCCGATCCTCAATGCGGACATGTTTGCTTACGCGAGATGGCGACGTAGGTATTCTTTTACCGTTAGTGGGTGATGTGGGGGAAGGCGTGGGTGGAGGATCTACAAGCAACTCGGAGGGATCTCGGACAGCAGAATCAACTAGAATCTGAACAATTCGCTGGAATCCAGGAGAAACTTCTGCTGGGCTCCATTGTTCATCTTCAACAAGTTTTGCGGACTGTGAAATGCGATCCTGGTGAAATGCTTGTAGGAACGTTTTTGCCTGTCAAGAGTATGATCAGAGGGTAAAATAAAGAAAAATATGCAGTTAATGAATTTACTTGGCTGACGATCACTCCTCTGAGCCCAACAATCATCCGCCGACAAATAATTTCACACTTGAGTACGAAGTTCCAAGTATCATTGAAAAGGTTCAAGAAGTCGGCCAAAGGAAGGGAGGTATGTTGTTCTGAACGTAAGCTAACCACAGTTGACGCACGTGTATTGGATAGTTCGGCAGCGGAGGACAGTATATCGAACAGATCTTCTTCCAAAGCAGATACGCGATCGGTGGAACTTTGGAATCCAAGAAGACAAAGATTCAGTAAAGCTGACTTGAGGAAAAAACTGGCAACGGACTTTAAAGCTTCAAGAACTTCGAGAAATATCTTGTTTTCTATTTGTAACCCTTTCACACAGTTGAGTAAGCTTGTATACACCGACCGAATCAGTGTCATAAAGTCAGCATGTGTCAGGGATTGTAAATGACTGGCCAAATTAAAGGTTGACATTGGGGATAATGAGGGCGAGAATGCTGAAATCAGGAAGGACGCACCTTTGTTGGTCACTTGACGGTGCCTCATCATCTTCTGTGCTGAGAAATGGCAAATGCTATCAAGACAAGGTTACGATTATAAATTTACGGTGTTTTTTAGAGAGTCATGTGCATAAGAAAAGGAAAACCTACTAATTTGATGCAGCCTCGAACTTCTGCTAGAACCACTTCCCTCCACGACAGTGTAGCGTCTCTTAATCCCTGTGCTCGTGAAAGCCCTTGTAACAATGGCCGCAATCTATCCTTCAATGTTTGGTCAAGTGATACGTGCACAGGCGATCCAGCAATACGTTCAACTAAGTCTATCCGGAGCACATTCACTAATTCATTGGCGAGGGATGTCGCAATTTCCACTGTTAACGCCTGGAGGTGATGGGGAAGAGAGGAAAATGCATGCAGAGATGGAATGGGAATGGTGTTCACGGGCTTTGAAGAGATGGCCGTACTTGATGCCCCAGCACGTTCCACCACAGGTGATTCCTGAACAGGAGACAACCGACCTTCTGTTAACTGTCGTGCCAGTGGTAATGGAAGATCGCTATCCGTTGTCGACGACGTAGAAGAAGTCGGCTCTCTATCGTATAGTGCCCGTAACTCTTCGACAACTTCTAGCGCCTCTCCCCATTGCCCTGCAGCGGCCAAACCTTTCGCTACCACAATCATTTCCGCGACACTGTTGACCATTCGAACCCCCTCTTTAACAGACTCCAAATTTCGCAGTTTATTGTCCATCCGTACGATCTCTAACCCTTGCTTCGCATTTTTTTCGTCAACTTCTTTTAACATGATTTTTAGTTGTGATATTCGTTCTATGCATTGTTCCGACTCCGTTTGTAAGTCCTGAAGATTGGACAAAGCCGCAAAGAAGGACGACGATCGTAGAGAGATTTCGCGTACAAGGTGTTGCTCGATCGTATCTGCGTAATGCGAGAGCTTCTCTAGTAAAGGGAGAGAATGAGATAGTGACAATGACAACGGCGTTGATGCTTCTTCCCCTTGCTCCGTGACAGCACTGAACATACTGGGATCGCCAAGATTGAATTGTGAATCGAAGAACACAGAAGGAATAGTCTGAAGCGGAGGCAATTGTTTGCTGACAACCGGACGAAGGCTCCCGGGGTAATCTAAGTGACTAGAATGCCCTTCCATTTGAGCAGCGCCCTCCAGCCCTAGCTGACTACTCCGTTGGAATCTGTCCCATTCTAGAGAAATGCTTTGCACGTATTGATCAAGGACCTTGCGATTTGGCCGCGGAAGTATAGTAGATGGAATGGCAGGAACACTGGAATGAGACTTCGGTGGAGCAGAACGTTTATGAGGACTATTGACAACAGTAGATATAGCTAAACCAAGAAAGTCGGGTTATATGCAAGAAACGACTTATAAAAATGGCATACCATGGAAGCCATGCTTAGCACTGCTCCAATCCTGGGGCACCGCAGGCAACGCTAAGGAAGTAGACGAGAAACTGAAAGGCAAATGGACTGTGGATGCATAGTAATCACCATGACCTTCCGTGGTTTCGGAAAAGATGCTTCCGGGGCCGGCTTTGCGAGGTATGGAATCCCAGGTTGTTCTTTTGGAGCGTGAATTCGGGATATCTGGGAGTGAACTTATTGGAGATGTGGGCCGTGAAGAGCTTGAGCCGTTATCAGACATAACAGAGCACGGCGTCAAAAGTTGGAAAGTACTAGGGTCGAATGTCCTTATCCTAGATGAGGTCTTATAGCATTAGCATTGGATGTTGTGCGTACTGTGGTGCCCGCAACCAGAGCAATAACGCGAGTCGAGGTTGTGATCAAAAGACTCAATGTTCAAGTTCGATCCTTTTCTGCCACGACACGGTCATGACAAGCCTGAGCCCGTTAAAGCTACCATTGCCGCTAAAAGCTTTCTTCTCCTTTTTTCCGCTACATACTTATCCTCCGATTCCCACTAGGACTCTTGTTGCTCCTGCTGATTCTGATTCTGTAATTCTTTGGATTCATCCTCCTTTTAATCCCTCATCGAGCCTGCTTAGCTCAGAAATCGAATGTCTAAAATGGCAAGCTTATCTCGCCCTTCGCGGCCTGTCTAACATCTTAGTTCGTTGGGATGTTGCTGCTGATGGCGGTATGGAAGGTCGTCTACCCAATTTATATATTACCTCAGACAGGGAGGGGGGTAAATTGTTGGCTGCGCATATGATCCCTGGTTGGGTAGATGAAAAGCTCCCAGGTGACCCCATTGAAGGTTTCAAGGACGAAAAAGCGAAAAACGAGAGCAACGCATGGATTTCTTTACTTGAAGGCACTATTCATGCGGCGCTAGTAAGTACGCGTTTTAATTCTGAGTCGGAAATCTCTCTTACAATTACCCACTACTCAAGGTACTATTCCAGCCAGAACCCTCCTTCTTCGATATCCTACTTTCCCCGGTGTCAACAAATACTACGCGAGAAGTTGAAAAGCTCTTAACACCGCCCCCAGCCCCTCTGACGGGAATTAGTTCTTTCTTTCCCCCCTTTGGCAAGCACATCGACGTGTCTGCCGTGGAACGTGAATACAAAGTCGCTGTTTCCTCCATTTCCGAGCGTCTTGGGACGGATAAATGGTTCCTTGATTCACCGTACGGTTATTCCATCTTTTCTCTTTTTTAATTATTAACCGTATTGTTGTAGCCACCCAACAGCACTGGATGCACTCTTGTTCGCTTATCTGCATTCCATTCTTCATTCCAAGAATAAGGTCCGTCTGGAAGTTACTAGATATGTTAATCTCGTTTCCTGGGAGCGGCGGGTCGAGAACCAAGTTAGGGCTGCATTTCACATGCTACACACATAATACGAGTTCACGAGATATTTGTGCGGCTACGAGTCGCATTCCAGGCTTGGAAAGAGTTCACCAGAGCACTTGATGCACTCGAAAACCTCAGCATTTACACACAGATCACTTGATGTGCACAGTTATACATCCAAAACACAGATCACAAATTCACGCTACGCTGCTATCATGCAAATTAGAAAGCCCTGAATGCAGCTTAGGTCAAAGTTTCAAATAGCAGAGGGCCTCAAACTGAGAGCCAATCAGTTCCCAATGAATGAACTACAAACATATAATGCAAGGCCAGCTGATTGAAAGTGAACGAATCCAAACACTATCGAATTATGGAAATGCGTAGAAGAAATGTCTCTCTTACAAGAACAGACCAGCCATCAGCCCAGATAAAATGGCGACAGCAGCGGCATTACTACCATGCAAAGCAAGCGCCCCGCTTGCCATCGTTGAAGCGACTGGGCCCTTACTTGAAGTGCCAGACGGAGACATACCGCTACCTGACATGGGCATGGACATGGCACCACTGCCAGTAGTGCTATTGCCTACTGCATTACTCTATACAGGCGTGTCAATAAATCAGATTTGATTAATTTCAAGATGAGGACGAACCAAGAAGCCTTGGTATGTCTTGTTAGCCGTAGGATTAACGGCAAACACCTGCACATGGATCAGCTTTATCGCAACTCAAATATCAACACGCCTCCATACCATTCCTTTCATGCAGTGGCTACAAACACAAATCAGCTTGATTACTCAATTCCTAAAGAGAATCAGAAACAAAACGTACCCGGTCTGGCGACAATAGAACCAAAGAGGGGTGCTAGCATTTGTCACAGTAAAACTCCACTGAGGGATCATGGTTGCCCCAGCTGCAACAGGTTGGAAACCAGAGTCGATACCCATTGCAGGAGTGGTCATGAGTGAGCACGGAGTAGCGAAAGTCGACTGTGAAACAGTCTGTAAACTCTGGGGGTTAGCCAAAAACAAGAGATCATACTAACTACCAGCACTCACGTGGTTGCCGGCCAAGCTAAAAGCATGGGCGTGAGCTTAATATCATGCAAAATCACGTATGCACAGACTCACAATTGGAATGCAATGACATCGCCAGCCTGGGCCATCACGGACGGTGGGTTATAGGTTAAAGTCGTGTTTTCAGCAACCTAATTTTAGTGAACTATTGTCAGCCAGCAGAAACGGAGTGATTTTATTTCGCCTACCTTGACGGTGATCGTTGCGCCTTGCACCATAGCAGCGAAGGGCAGGAAAGCTGCAAGAAGACAAGCAAAACGCATATCGAATGAAGGCGAGTAAATAGATTCAAAGATAGTGGTGTTGGTTTCAAATATAGAACAACTCAAGATGAGCAAAAGTCGAGCCTGGCATAGTCCATAAGATCAACGAGATAATCGGTATCCGGTAGACAACTTACACTGCTCGTAAATGTTTTGGGGAAAAGAAAGGCTCGAAGGAAGAAGGGAGAAGACAAGAGAAAAACAGATAAAGCGTCCAGCAGTTTTGTCAGTTGCCATGATACGGCGAGCGGCTTACATCGGGTCACTGTCGTATGATCTCGATGATATCCGCAAGGGCAGCCTGAGAAGCGCGGACGGAGGGTTTTTTCTCTTTTTCAAATTCAATAATCTCACGCACAACGGCACATACTCATCAGCACCCGCCGCGGCCACGGTCCCGAACTTATGTCTTGGTCGGCTCTTGCTCGTTGTTCGTTGCGTCCTAGCATCCCGTCGCGTCAGCTTGCACGCACATTCTCCTCATCGCTACGCAGGAGCGAACACTTTCTGAATGTCGATACTGATGTAAGCAACATGCCAGCGGATGAGTGCGAAAGCGACGTCGTTCATATCTTGTAGGGTTTTAACAAAGCCGTGTCAAAGGATCGTGCAAAGGACAAAGTCGTCCTAGTAGATTTTTATGCCGAGTATGTCTCCACGTCATTGCTCGTTTACTGAACCTCTCATCGCGTTCCCGTTTACAACAGTTGGTGCAACCCATGTAAAATGCTCTCTCCCATCTTAGAGGAGCTTACAAAAGATGATTCTCTCCGGTCCGGCAGCGGCCGTTCTCTTGATCTCGTCACTGTAGATTCAGGCATAGTACCGCTTTTTCTTTCCTTGGTGCACTGAAATACATCTCCGCCGTTTTCAGACGTCCAGGTTCAACTGGCAATGAAATACAAGGTCTGCACTTCTTCCTGCCTGCCCTTGTCAACCACCCCTCATTTCTTCTCTTATAGATTCGCTCGCTACCTACTGTTATTGCTTTCAGGGATGGCGAGCCTGTATCTCAGTTCATGGGTGCCCTTCCTGAACATAAAGTTCGCCATTTCCTGATGTCCGTGTGAATCTCTTCTTGCGCGCGCAAGGCAAGATCGGGAAAAATGCGGTAGAATATAATATACATTCGAAACCGTAATAAAGAAAGAAGAAAATGATAAAGAAAGGGAGAAGGATACAAATCATTGCATAAGGTGAAAAAAAAAAAAGCCGAGACTCCCTCCAGGCCAAGGCTCCAAAGTTAAATACAAATCCCCAATCTTTTATACTGTGCTCTGCCAAGAAAATATAGCAACATTCCACATCGCCCTTGAAAAGTTGAAGACGGGAATTGAGTGCGGTGCGGAAGGGTGTGGATATAAAGTCTCTCTAGGTGGTCACTGCACGACACAGCACTTCGCACCTCCTTGTGGTGCGTATGGGTCTTCACTCTTTCCCACTGGACCCCATACCGAAGGTACCTGGATAGTCGCGAAATGAGACATGTACAATAAGTTCAACCCGTGTCGCACTGCAGAGAGAGGTTACGAACCAGGTGATCTGTTGTCGTCTTGCAATATCTAATCAAGCTGTATTCGAAAACAAGGTCCATACAGCCTCAGAACAACGGTACAGGGCACAAGCATGACGAAAAACAACGTTACCTGGCGCTCGCCTCGCTCACTTTTATTCTTGGTCTTGCCAGATCATCCCTCAGCCGCTGGTTATGCTCCATCAGGCGACGCAGTTTCAGCTCGGACATTGATTGTTTATGTGGTCGGTTCATCTTTTGTAGCGATAAGGGATGGCTGCCTCAGGCGGCTAGGTGTGGAGATTGGGGAGAAAAACAAAATGCCGGCTACCGTTTGTTAAGTGGGCGCGAATGACGGCGTTGGGTGGAAGCTTACACAGTCCCTGTACACCTATTTAGTTGAGAGGGCGGCGGTCGAAGATACAAGTTGTCCACAGATGCGATGAGCAAAAGTGGAAAGAGCCAGTGGATGATGGGTCAGCAACTGGTCACTGATCCTACTTGCCGCCCCTGATCATAAACTTCAGTAATACCACCCACACGATTTGGGCGTCTTTGCAATTTTTCGCGGACTAACTTAGCATAGCCATTTGTTGTGCATGTTTCATGATGAGAGAAAACAAACTGGAGACACGGTGGAACGCAGAGACCTTTACATCTCAATAGGTAATTTATGACAGGACAGAAGTGCACGTAGGGGACTAGAAGCGACAATACGATGGTAGATACGAAGATTGCTTATATGAGTGTGTCAAGGAAATATAAAAAAAGAAATATGATGTCAAAGTGGTGAAATGGATAGAACAATGGGCAATGGAGTAAAGAGCGTTGAGTGCACGCAAATGCAGTGCGGGGATAGAGGGGGCAAGGGAACAGAAAGTATTGTGCCTTCCTCCTTTAAGTGACGACGCATCTCCGCCTCTGTTCTTCCTAGGTCTTCAGAGTCGTTCCTCGACCTTTCTTCTCATAACATAAGGGCGCTTGCCATTTGGTATCACATAATTATACAATGACACCCCTGTGCTGGTGGTGCATAAGGATCCTCGCCTTTGTTGACCGGACCCCAAACCGATGGTACCTAGAAACAAGTTGAACAGTGACATTTAATAGGGCACACCAGATGTCGCTCTTAATAGGCCAAGTACGCACTAGATGGTCTTTTGTTGTCTTGCAGTAACGAATCAGACTATGATGAGGGGTGACACATCAGCGACGGTAAAATGGCATGCAAAGAGTTGGGACAAACCTTGCACTGGCTTCGCTAACTCGTATTCTTGGTCTTGCCAAATCTTCCTTCAGACGTTGATTATGTTCAGTTAAACGACGAAGCTTGAGCTCCGACATGGATTGTTTGTGTGGCCTCGAGCTCATTCTAAGGTGACACGAAAGGCAGAAAAGACAGTATGAAGGAAAAGTCGGTTGGAGACGGCAAAATGCTACGACTAGAGCAGTCGCTGGGAAGGGGGGTCAACGGGGAGACCAAGTTGCTACTGTATAAACAGCGACGACTTCAATGTTCCGCCAAAAATTTTCCCCCTGGGAGAAATGAAGGACAGATTAGGATGAAAGACAACAAGCAGTACACGGAGGCTTACGATTCTAGTCAATCCAATTCAGCGGTACGTTGTTCCCAAGGTTGTTCCTTATACGGTAGTCCAATCCGACCATCCTTCAAGCTTCCAAGCTCGCCACACTTCTGTCCCTTTCTTCATCAAATAACGTAAAGAATGACAAGACAACAACACTACAAAACACCGTCCCATCGACAAGCTCCTCGCGTCGCTTCTGGTGATATTTGTTTGCCGTTTTTTGAGTGGGAAGATATTTACGTCTAGCCCATAGCCTTCAAATTACTTCCTCGCTCTCCTATTGTCTCCAAAATACAACTCGCGAACAGATCTAGGTTTCATCCGCGAAATACAAATACCAACCGTTATCTGAACTATCGAACAAAGCTCGACGTGATAAAGGAAGAGGAGGAAGAGGATTGTCGGCAAACTCGTGACTTGTACCGTGAATTGGATGCATACAGAGACGGAAGTGGAATTGGACATCAAGACGAGGATGACGAAATGGGTTGTGATGACGAGACGACGCTCGTGGCGATGCTCGAAGACGAGTGGGTTTCCATAGCTTCCACCTATATGCTATCTCACCTACACTTCCTGACATGACAGGAACTCTGAACAACAAGATCGCGAAGAACTTGCCGCTATCGCTGATAAACTGAAAACTTCAATGGCCAGCTGTGGTCCTGGTATGAGACGGTATCTTGGCGACACCCTTGTACCTACCGTGTCACACCTCAATCAAGTTCATGCTATCCTTAAGGACGATGTAGACATACGGCTTGGTACTGGCCTATTGGCATTCGATCAAGTTAGCAAGGAAATCGAGGCTATGGCGTTGCAAGACGAAGACGATATAAAGACCGCTTTCATAGAAGTCAAGGCTCGTTGGTAACTGTACCATGCTTTGCATATACTTACGTCTTCTGCCAATAGAGGAATGTCGCCAGCACTCTGGAACGAATAAAGGCCACCGAGGCAGAACGCGAACAGTTATGGACCGGTTTCGAACAGAATATGAATGAATACGGTACGTTGCCCCCGTGTTAAACTTCCATCTTCGTGCGCTGAAACGGTTTCGAAGCCGATCGTATTACAAGTACTGTAAATTCAACACCCAAAAATATTGAGCAAACAATTTCTCACCTGGAAAAGAGGAGCAAAGAATTTAACAAAGAGGATAGTAGTATCGAGAAACTCAAGGCGATTTTTCACCAAAAACGATGAAGATGACTTCGGCTCCTGGACTTTGGGATATGATATGGACATTTTGGACACTTTGTTTCTAGTCTTCGTGTGTGTTGTTGTCCTAAAGGTGCTTGTACTTATATGTGCGATTATTATTAATATTATTGTCAGTGGTGTGATACGACTGGGAATTCGTGGTTTGCTTTGCCTCACAGGCAGCAGCAGTGCCCGTTGAAGTGTTTATTCTTGGTCAAGTAAGTTGACGATATGGGATCGTGGTTATGGACCATTTCTATCTCATGATTCTAATCCTCTATCAGACGTTGGCAGCAAAGCGTACAGTGAACATCCGAAATCAGAACTCTGGCTATACGGTAGGGCTCGGCACACTGCGACAAAAACCGTATATACAAGTAACGAGGAAAGTTAACAGAAAGTTATTTGATGCTCAAGCTCAATTGGTCTATGCATGACCAAGGCTTCGCATATTTTTGTTGGTGTAATACTATCATGTCAGTGCTCAGGCGGTCCTACGAGCGTGTAGGAACATCAATCCAAAAAGATACGCACCTTGGGTGCACCTATACTATCTTCACAATGATGATCATTTTTCGAGATCAGGTTGCGACTTCATTGGAAACGAGCTACATACTGCTGCCGACGCTCTGTGTTTATGATTTAAAAGTGAATGTGTTTGGTCTAGCCGCTTAGTGCGGTACGTATATCAACGCCTAAACCATTGACGCTGAACATAACAGCCCACACCATGGCCCACGCCCTGTCTCGCATTCTGCAGATATCTAATACTTTTTTTGACGACCTTTCGCGGCCCTTTGCAGAGAAACTCGGACTCACGAGGCTCAGTCCCCATTTTGACGTAGTCCTCTATTCGTACCTGTGCTTCACCGCAACGCAACATGTAATTATGCCTGCTGTCAGCAGACGGCTCAGTCCGCTGAACTACGGTGCTATCAAAGGCAGGGCTGCTCGTAACAAATGGTTAATTGTCACTTGATGATGTGATGACGGTAACTGAACGGGTCTTACTTGCACCAGGCTCACTCGCGGCGTTTCTATGGTTCATGCCTTGGTCGTCCTACCACTAGCATCGCGTTGTCTGTCTCTACAACACCTGGAGGAGGATCGAGCATTTGGGTGGGACAGACGGGTCGGGACTGTCCAAGCTATCGCTATTGGGTATAGGCTCACTTTAGTTCGTACCTCGGACCACTGTTAATCGTGGCATTCAAATTCAGGTACTTCATCTGGGATACACTTGACGGGATCTTTAATTTCGAGTCCATTGGTTTCGTTATTCATGGTTTGTGAACCGCCTCAACGTGTTCCGAGACTTTTGGTATTGATGATCACAATATAGGCATTTCTTGCTTGCTCATTTATTTGCTATCATTTGTGTGTGCCTTTTGTCTTTATGGGTCCTCCTCAAGTCCGCACTAATCACATCACAGCGCCCGTTCGTAGCCTATTATGCTGTTCGTTGCCTCTTCTGGGAGACGTATGTTATTTCAGGTCATAATCATACCCATGTGTTACTCATAGATGTTGCAGGAGTACTATTTTCTTGAACATTCATTGGTAAAGTTTGTTTTCTGTGTTATGTCTCTTTGTGATGTTCACCGTGTACAGGTTCTTGGACAAGACCGGACAAACTGGCAGCCGCAAACAACTCGTTAACGGTGCATTGCTAATATCTTCATTCTTATTTGTTCGAATCATATGGGGTGGTTTAGTTGTTCGTGCTTCGAATCCATTTTCATCTATCAAGCATCATTGACATTTTGTTCATCAAGTCTTATGAATTCCTAGTCACGTTGTTCGGAGTCCGGGATAAAATTCCGCCGTTGTTATTTCTTGTTTACGGTGGGGGCAATATCTTGCTACAAGGTCTCAATTGGTACTGGTGCGTTTGCAATGCTCTCAGTTGCTACGAAATGGAAGATTTGACTTGTTTCTCAGGTTCTATGCCATGATCCAAGCGCTCAAGAAGCGGTTTAATAGCAATGGTGGTTCCAAGTCGGAAAAAGTTGTGAGGGGTTTGAACGGGACCGGAAACCCTGGACGCAAGGTAGAATAAGCCAGGGGGAGTTGTTATAGCCCACTGTTAGAATCTATATCCACAGTAATGCCATGATGCACATGTTTATTGCTTGTCTGCTATTGGGCGCTCAATGTGCCTGGTCAATGGGTGAATCCGATGATGCGCCAGCAGGATCAGCGTGACGCGATCAACCTATAGTTGTTCCTACCACACGTCTATCATCTTGTCTTGTTCCACTTCGCCTTGGATGTCTCAGGCAGAACTGTAGGTGTTCCTGCGACTCATCTACCTGTTTAACAATGTTTAACGTCAATCAGGACACTGCGCCCGCCTCCAAACGTCGACTTCGTCCAAGGTTTATTACGCCAATAACCAATTCTCTACCAACAACTTAATTGTATCGTATAGGCTATCCTGGTATACCTCCTGGTGCGGATAGGCCTCAGGCTGCGGTCAAAGGGGTTAGGTTGCAGCCCAACTACTCATCCCGCTTGTTTTGACTGTTTTCTTCAAGGCCATAGAAGTACGTGTAAACCAACAAGGAGTCAAGGCCAAATGGGTCAGAATTGAGCTCCGAAAGGTGGAAGTCTTACCGGGAGGAGGTCAGGCCGGGACTTTTTTTGACTATGTAGGTCAAAGTCCGGTGAATCTGTGGACTGCTACGGAAGGAGACTATGGTATTTTGCGTCCTGTAAGTTGTTCTGCTGTGTTGTGTGGAGTTCATTTGACAATTGATGGGTCTGTGAATAGCAAGATTTTCCTTTTTACATTCGAATACCCGAGTCGTTGCCTCCGACTATAGCTCTGGAAAAGGGAGGTATGTGCGAACTAGTTCTACGGTATTAGTCATCTACTCACTCTTTTTGTGTCAAGCCGGGATCAAATACGAACTCGTTGCTACGGTTTGCATTAAAGGTAAAAAGTGAGCGGCCTAGACCTCTGTAGCCCTTTATCTGCGTTTAAACTGTTTCGCAGGGGATTCTTCCGCCGGAGCAAGTCGACTGTCCTTACTACGGCCTCCAATATCATAATCGACAAACACGAGCTTCACTCAACTTGGCCCATATACTCCCAACCCGAGACACGCACTCATTCCCAAGACGGCGTTACTTTGACTGTGGAACGCGGCCAAACTTGTTATGGGCCCGGAGATCGTATCGTAGTTGTGGCTATGCTCAAGTCCGATGGCTTGCACAACAATGTCGTCCTTCGCGGATTTGAAATTTGTCTCAAGGAAACCACTGTTTTTCGGGCCGGACCGCACTCGACGGGAAAAAGGGGAGCTCCTCAGGTCAAGACATCCATTATTGCAGAACAAAAGGTGCCTGTGAATACGACTCTTTATGGCGGTACTCATAACAAAACCGAGTTGGCTTGCACAATTCCATCTTTTCACACATCTGCGACCATCAATGCTGCCAGGCACATTGATATTACATACGTTTTGACCGTTAAGGCTCTCATGGGTAGCGGACTACCAGTAGTAATGGATCTCCCTGTCATCGTTTCGAACTGGCCAAGGTCCGACCCGTGTTATTCGTTTTTGTGATACAGTCACTAATCAGTTATTAATCTGCAGAAACGTTTCGCTCGAAGCTGCCAGGTATCTTTCTACCCCCCAGTTGCCGTAGCATGAACATCTAACATATGATTTCCAGACGTATCGGAACAACGCCGAGCCTTTCAGTTGTTGTTCCCCACGCACATCCACAGCCTGTTGCTACATCGCAGTCCATGAGTAATACCTACGTAACTCGCCCCTCTACAGGCACGACAGAACGAATTTCGGAGCCTCCCGTTTCAAGATCACAGTACGCAACGGCTCCACCTTCAACTGCAAATGGTTACGCCTCCGGGCCCGGATTCAGATCAGATGAAATGGGTTATATTGGACAATCTAGCCATAATACTGTTTCCGGGCCTCATCCCAGCGCGTCACAACATGGAGTTGGCCAATCCAGTCCTCCTGTTGGTAGTTCCAGTGCTGCCAGGCCCGCCTCTGCAGGTGGTTCCAGCGGTGGTGGTGGCAGCGGCATTCCAGTTCGATCGACAGTCAGTTCCAAGTTCACAGTAAAAAATGTGGCGGACGATGTTGTGGCGGAATTACCAGATTCTCCTCGGCAGATGCAACGAAGTCCCCAACCGGCATCGAGAAATTGGTTATCTGCGGAAGAGGAAAAGAGGAGACTTTATGAGAGTGCGAAAGCACAAGTTGACCGAGTTCAAGGCGTTCCGACCCAGTCATATACTTCTCCACCGTCTCAGGTTTGTTTCTTTACAATATATTGATCTACCTAATCTGAGTCCGTTAACCTGTACAGGTTCCCGGATATGTGGATGCAGGCCCTATAATGGGAGGTCCCGGAGATACAACGACTCCCTGGACGTCAGCTGAGGCAGAGAAGGAACGACTTTATAACAAGGCGCAAGAAGCTGCAAGGAGAACCCAAGGATTGGTCTCGTACTCACCACCATCTACTGGTAATTCAGGCTCTCCGCCACCAATGTCAGCCGGTGCCGCTCTTTACCAACAAGCAATGTCAGCTGTCAATCAAGCCTCGAATCGAGGACAAAGTGCCTCGCCTCAAAATTCTATGAACAGAGTTCCAGTACCACAATATCCCTCTGGAGAGTCTGAGAAAACTGCTATTAAAAGATACTACGAGGCCAAAGCTGCCGCATCCCGCAGTCAAGGCCAGGATTACACTTCGTCAGAACCCATATCTTACGACGCTCTTTACCCTGTCAATAACTCTGGATCCTCCCAGGCACCCCCCGATCATTCTATTCATGCTCCTCCACTCACTAATGGTGATAGTGATTTACCTCCAGCTTTCAGCGCATCGGGTTCTCAACATCCAATACTCTCTGAAAAGGAGAGGCTCCGTCGGCATTATGAAGCTCAGGATGCGGCCATAGCTGCTGTACCAGTATCCCCTCCGCCACCTGCCCCTTTTCCTGCATCCCCCCCGCCTCCTGCATTCACACCTTCTCCTGGGGTTTTAGGTACCTACACTAATGGCTTTTCAGAGAAAGAGATCCTTCGGCGGAAGTTCGAAGCTGAGGATGCCGCTGCACAAGCTGCAGGGCGACCTCCAGCTCCCCCACCTCGGTCTCTGTCACAAACAACTGGATCCAGTTTGCCTCCAATTCCACGGTCTCCACCGGTCCCACCAGTCTTTGAGGCCCCTTCAAAACCACTTAGCGCCGCTGAAGAAAAGGCCAGACTTCAAGCACAATATGAAGCGGAGGATGCTCGTGCTATGTCAGCCTCTGTTGGTCGACCTGGATCACAGCAGTCTAATCATTCATTGCCCACTCCCCCACCATTATTACCACGGCCTCCCGTTCACTATATCATGGAGACGCAGGAAGAGGATTCGCGCACTCAATCCAAGTTATATAACTTGGATAACCATACCCCAGGCCAGAATTACGACGCCAACTTCGGTATTCGAAGGCAAGATTCGTCAAGACGTGATGGATCCTTGCCTAACCCATGATCTTATTCTTCTTTTCTTTTTGCGGGTCAAGTTTTGGTTCAAGTGTTCACCATCCAACTCTAGTCGTTCCTTTTTTTATGCATGCAATTCTGTCGTGGTTTGCTTGATCTCTTGTTTTGGATATCGTTCTCTTCATCGGAAACCTGGCTTCTATCAAAAGAACACTAACATAGTCTTACAACCCATGACAACCAATATTAATTGAACATCTGTATATTTATTTACTTCGTTGAGACCTCTGACCGCGTGCGGTTGAAGGATCTGCAATCCCTGCAACATCTGATTTCCTCTTTTTCTGCCCCAGTGGTGCGTCTGGTGAATGTTGTCTAATGGATGCTGTATCAGATGCCACGTCGTCCAAGAGAGCTGTCAGGTGATCCGTCTCCGAGTTTTCTATCGCGGCTGAGGATGCCAGCCGGTGATTAAGGTCCTCGTAATCAGCATCGTCCTCGTTTTGCCGGGAAAATTGTGTCAGGAGGTCCTCAAAATCAAATTCCATGTCTCCTGATGGGCTTGCATTCGACATATCCAATGTACCATCGCCGCTACCGCTTGTCCTATTAGAATTAGCACCATCATTACCGTCACCACCACTATCTACAGGGCCAGCGGGATTTCTGATAGGGTCTATATTCTGCGTAAAAACAGACGAATCAAACCCAAGGTCGTCTATGAACGCCTTGATATTCGAATCCATCAAATCAACATCAGCAGCAATGTGGGTTGCATCTCTCCATGACTTTTGTATTTGTGCGTCCTGATCCTGATACAGCGGTGCGAGATCATCTACTTTTGCAGAGAGTGATGTAGGAGGAGGTTTTGATGATTGGAGGTGTGGGAATAATACGGTGCAGTTAGGATTGATATCGTCGTTATGTGATATCGAGTCAAAATTAATAGGCGGCGCATATGCTGTGAGTTGATTGTTTGCTTCTTGTTCGGCCGTTGTCGGTACGTTGGGCGGAGATGGTTGCTGTGGAATGGGGAACGTACTCTGTGAAAGGGCTTGCAACAATCGTTGCATTTGTTGAGGTGAGCTCATCATTTGATTGAACGCCGTTTGTAGCATTTCTGTCGTATTTGGGCTGGAGGTACGGTTGGGAGTGAAAGAAGTCAGCGCTGAAGGCAAAGTGTGTGATTGAGTAGACAACGTAGGATCTGCGGGAGGAACGGTATCTTCTGTTGGAAGAGGGGCCGGCTCTGTCGCAGGGGGAGAAAATAGGTCAGAAGGGGCAGGAGTTGCAATACTTGCATAGGGACCTGTACCAGTCGAAAACAATCGGTCAGAAAGAAGACGTCGTAGGTAGAAGGATAAATACTTGTTGGGATCGGTAGAAGAGATTCTGTGTGAACTTCGTGCATAAGATCATCTTCGTCAACCTCATCTGCGACAGATGCTCCTCTCGGTTTCTCGCTGCTGGAATCAGCGATCATCAGTCTCTGTCGCTTCCGCGGCACAACGGGGTGTGATGATTCCGAATCATCATGCTTGCGTACTGGGGACGCGGCCGAATGGCCAAAGACACTAGCAAGGAATTTTAATATTCGGTTAATAGTGTCCTGATGTTTCTTGTGCCGTTCGCGGGAAGCCATCGCCTCTTGCCATAGATGCTGATTTGAAGTCTTTAGCTCGTTCAAATCAGAAGATATAGCTTGCTGGTGGCGCTTGATAGCAGCTATGCCATTCACTAACGAGTTTACATCAAGTAGCTGCCCTGGAGGAATATTTTGTAGTATAGGTGGCGGATTCTGATTAACGATATCCCTTGGTGGAACGATAGGTGCCTCTTCTGTAACGGGAACGTGACCAGTGGGGGGCTGCTTCTTCCGTTGGATGAGACAAAGCATATCTGGCTGGCCGCGGCGGAAATGAGGATGCTCAAAATTCCATAATTCTGTATCAGTCTCGCTCTTCAAAACACCTTGCTGCAGATGTGGAATCTTGTGAAAGCCGTACATGTTGAGTTGACGAACGAAAGAACTGAAATTTTTATGCTTGAACCATCTTCCAAGCACCTCATGTGCAAATCGTTCATGGTCCACCACTGTGAGATGCGGCAAAGTGTGAGAATATGATTCACCCTTTCACATTGGAGTGTTACTGCACCGTAGAATGAATCGCCGGCTTCGGACCACTTAATTAACTCGTCGTTCCCTGGATCGTTAACCATCCTATATAACGGAGATAAGAACAGTGTAGACAGAGCAAGCGCAGCAAAGTGATACACACTCGTAGAGCTTCTGCAGGAAAGCAGGGACAACCTGTCTTGCAGCCTTGCTGAGATGCGACGAAGCGCTCCTGCTCTGTCTTGCGAGCGCCACCTGGTTGTCAGTCGCCATTGTCGCCAGGAGTGATTAGACGGTGTTGTCAAAGTTAAAAGAAGACGGGCGGGGACTTGTGTGGCTGAGTCGTACTTCGGGTCTCCATCTGGCAATTGATAATGGACTGTGTATAATTATCGGGATTTTAACCTAAACACTATCACTACAACTTTTGTCAATGCCAACCTTTCCATCTCGTCCACTCAATGCGTCCCCGCTAAACAACACTTTGCGCAAAAACCCTCTGCTCTTCGGCATTCCATTCATTCTTATCGTCGTTGGCGCTTCTTATGGGCTCACCCCATTTACTCAAACCCGCTATGAATTGCAAGATCGCAAAATATCTCAGGTTCGCAAATTACACCATGTTATCACTTCTGCCGCAGGACTGTACTATATATGTACGTCGCGTGAATAGGTGTCGAAAGAACAAGAACTCGGGCTGGATAAGCACAGGAAACAATTCGATATAAGGGAGGAATATTTCGTGAGTTTTATTCAGCGCATTCCCTTTGAATTTTGCAAATGGGTTTCACTTTCAATAGAGATTGAGCGCAAAAGCAGACGAAGATTGGGAGCCCAAGAGAATTGAACGACCAAAAGGGCTTCCTGAGTGGGGTATACCTCCCACAAACACTATGGAACAAGAACAGTCAACGACCAAGCCATAATCTCTCTTGATTCAAAATGGTATAGTTGTGCACGCGAGTCCCTCAATTATAGGTGGTCCATGTAAAGTACATAACACTATCGTGCAGAAAGGTTCAAAGCACCCCTTCCAAAGGCTGACGCGATGGCTTCGAATCCATTCTCCGTCACTTCTGAGAGGAAAAGATCGTGTTGGTCTGCCAACCGCGCGTTATTTGTTCTGATTTCTCGAATGACCCCGTGAGAACGAACACAATTTGGACACTCGTTTTCATGATCAGCAAAGCAACTAATAATGTATGTTAGCATCATGAATTTTTGCTAATAGTTGGATGCGTACCGTTGATGATAACTATGACTGCACATAAAGTGCACGCTTGGAGGGTCTAGTTGACCTCCACAAGCAGAACATTGAGTGACGTGCAGCACTCGAGGATGATCTAGATCTGATAAATCTTCCACTTGCTTCAGCTTGGCCTTCGTCTCCATCCGATAGGAGTTCGTCAACTGCTGGTCCTATAGAGAAGCATTCAGTAAAGCAAAACTAAACAACAGGAGATTTAACGCCACCGTCTCAATGTCATCTTTCGCCTCCCCAATTTTCTTCATCAACCACTGCTTCACGAGCCCAACACTAGCGACTCCGTTCCTACTCAACACTTGCACAATAGTCAATGGAGGCATGATCTTCTCTTGGTCAATGACATCTATAATCTTTTCCACATCTTCCGAGTGCCGTGTAAGCAACTCTGGTGTCGAAGTCAAGAACCTTAAAACCAGAGGGTACAGGCGCGGCTGCTCCGGACCATGTAGCCATAGATACTGCACAACATGCTTTGAAGCATACTGTCCGGCAGCTCCCCCATCTCTGCCTTTGTCCATCCAAAACCTCAACACATCCTCATGCATGCTCAACTTCTCCCACAGAAGAACCAACCCAGGCGTGAACATCTTCGTGGAACAGATAATCAGAGCATGAGTAGGATCATAAGGAATGCTGTCGCTTTGAAGTAACCGTAAGGCTTTATTTTTCATGTGCTTATCTTCATCTGCTGTCTTCGTTGGGATAGACAAGTATAGCTCCAACAGAGTATTCCAAACCGCAGTTTGATCTCGCCGCTCTGCCATCTCGTCTAAGGGAGGCGAATCGTCCTCCGCAGGGGGATGGGGCTGCTCACTTTCATCCACACTCTGACCCCACCTTCGGACCGCGACAGTCTCCAAGAAAGTCACGAAATAGTCTACGTGATCCACGAAGTGAGCGAAATACACTCTCGGTGAAGGGCGCTTGATAGATTCCCTAGGCTTGGACACGGACGCAGATGAAGACATCGTCGGCAAGGGAGTGGACGTCCTTGAGTCTTCTTGAACAGAATCCCGCTTTATATGTCCGCTCTTACTCGCTCTAACTGTCGTAGTCGACGCAGAAGACGCTAACCCAGCAGGATCACTCGTCGAGCCTCGGGACAACGCTAGATAAGAAAGATAGGAGGCTGTAGACGTTGACTGTTTCACAGACAAATTCGAGGTATCTTCAGTCTCTTCTAGCGACAAGAGACTATTGCTGGTACATATGTCAATCAACAACTGAGTCGTCTCTTGAGGTAAACTCTGGAGCATCGCTCGACCATATCGTGCCAGGTTAGTTTCGGCCTAGAAAGATGTCAAGAGCGGGACACAGTGAGAAATATAGCTGGCATACAGTTTCTGGACCAAGTTTTCTGAGGTATGCCAAAGCATCCTTAAAGTTTGCCGCATCTTCAATTTGTATACGTAGATAGTCTTCATGCCTCTCAGACTTTTTGGCCAAATAAGAAGCGTGTTCAAAATAGCCCGCTTGCCGACAGACTCGTATGGCTGTCTCCAAGTCAAAAGGCAACTCCTCTTTTTCATCTTCACCATTCATAGTCCCCACGCGTTTGGATTCAGTCTTGATAAAACTGTCAAGACGAGTCACATCTTTGAGCTTGGTGTATGTATTGAGGAGGAGTGTGGTATGGTCAGAGTTCGCTAAGCCCATCGAGTGCAGTTCCTGAAGATATGTAACCAGGTTATGGATCCTTTGTGCATCGAGAAACTGGGCGCATTAAGTTGATCAACGAGACAACAACTAGAATGCAATATTGTAACCAACTTTGCGAATCACATAACTAGGCTGCACTGAGCCAATGGTCTTTACAAACTGTTGCATAGCACCATCGTAATCTGCTTTTGAGTACAGATGATCACCAAATTGTCGGTGGATATCCGCCACGCTCGACTCGTCAAGGTTCTGAGTCTTTGCTACATTCAAGGCCAGCAAGTAGAGTGACTTGCGGTACAACATCTCCAATTTTGTCTGGGTCGGTTTCTCTTGGAGGCAGAAAAGCTGTAAAACCCATCAGTTTGAAAAAAATATATCCGTGGGCCGAGGCGAGTAATGCCCTCACTTTTCCATCGTTGGAAAGGATGTAGATATTCCTCCACGCAGAAACAACTTCTCTAACACCCTCAGTGAAAGTCCCGGAGTACGCCACAAGCTTATTTTCCGGATCAAAAACAGTCACCTTTGTGATATCAGAAGTAGTAGGTTGGCCGGATCTTGCGACATAATTTCGAACCGTAGCGGAGGCGGAGGCAGCCGATGGTACAAAAGGAGGAGAAACGATGACTAGATAGTTGAAATGCGAGTGGATAGAGGACTTTGTGCCTGAATAATGCAATTTGCGTAAGTAAAAGTAGACCGGTACGAAAATGGCGCTCACCTTCATAAGCGTAGCAATTGCCACGGCCTTCGGTACCACAATTGTAAATGGCTTCTTCTCGGGCTACGACCATTTCTTCGGCTCGCCAGTTCATTGTAGCACTGCCCAAAGCGCAGCCTACTTGGTCTATGACTGTTGGAGAACCGCCGCTTCCCCTTCCCGAGGCCTGATACGTCAGGACGTTGTTGATTGTGACAATGAAGAGATGTACGTTAGGATTCTCTTCGGTCGGCTCCTTGAATCCTAATCCGGTAACGGGTTCTGTAGGTGACTCGTAAATTGTGCGGGGTTTAGGCAACGCTGTGAGCGAGTTGGAACCAGAAAAAATAGATTGATCAAGATGTCGGTAGAGGAGCACTGTCCCATCAGCTAGACTTATTGCAAGATAAGACAGTGCAGCCGAAAGAACGACCAATGAGACAGGATGAGGGCGCGTGGTATGAGTCAATTTAGTTGAACGGAGCAGAAGAGGAGTGTCAGTTTTCTTGTCAACAATCTCCAAATTCCATATTTTCAGCAAAGGATGGCGGACGGCATCTTCCTCCTACAGCTTGACATATTCAGACTGTAGAAATTTGTTTATGAGAGTAGAAGCATACCCCAAGAGTCACCAGTATGCCTTTCCTCTCCACCATATGAGTGACACGGCCCGCGTCGTGTGCTACCCATGTTCTGACCGGCTCAAAGACTTTGTTCAGGAGGTAAATATTGCCATTGATGTCTGCGACGAGCAGACCGTCAGTCGATGGAGCGATGGCCGAGATTTCATGCGGTTTCTAAACAACGAGTATTTATCGCGTAGTCCAATGCATCTAACCACTTGAATGCACAATACCTTGAAGATTTCTGGAGAGCTGGCCAAGTCGTTGACGTCCTTCACAGGTACAAGGTCAAAGAACGCAAATTGTTTCCACTAAGCCGAGCATCAATAAAGAGACGGCTTCAGACGTGCAAACACTTTGGACATACTGAAGGAGCGGCGGCAGACACTGTTGCCATCCGGTGGGCCTTGCTCTCGCCTTTAATATCTTCAGGTAGAGCGTCAGAAGAATGAAACCAATTATCTGCCAGTTAGCGGTGTACTAATGGGAGGTCAAATTAGGTAATACTGCGTGGTGCAAGCCGCTACCCTCATTACAGTATACCAGTTCCTTTTTTACTCTCTCAATACTTGATCAAAGACCAATACTATGAATGGGAAAGACCACGGCTACCAAGAAAACGAGCCCTACAGTCCCAATCGCTCTTACCGACTAGATTCAGTTCAGGAAAGCGGTGACCATATGGTCCAGTGCGTATTTCAATTACTATATGTAACGTTGTATGTGCCGAACAAAGGCGCCTCTATTACCATCAGGGACAAAGGCCGCTTAGATGCAGAGCCTACCAGCAGACTGGACATCGCTCTAGAGATACCTTCGTCAGAACTAGACCTGGACCTATCCGCGATCATTGGCCCATCAGAAACCTCTTTTACCCCAGAGTGCGTCTCGTTTCCAAAACACAGCGATGGTTATCATTTGGATGTTCACGTCTCAACAGGACTGAAAAAGTTCAGAAACGTGCTTCAAACGTTCTAAAGCTGTCTCAAGAGCATGAAAAACTCAAAGAAGAACTGCGTGCTATGACAGAGCGGCTCGAAGCTGCTGAACGGAAGCAAAAGGAGTTTATGACTAGAAGAAAAGGAGGGATAAGAAGTGGTCATTTGAATTGAGGATGTCACTGGATGAATACTCTCTCTCTCTCTCCCTGTTGCATTGCACGCTCCGCGAGTTTGTCCTCTTTTCATAACTGTACTGGAACACCTGGCATATAATCGGAGTGGCTGAAGTCCATTCTCCAAATTTGGTTACCCTATTATTACTGGTCGCCACATACTACTTTAGCACCTATACACCTTCATATAAATACCCGTTTTGTTCTCTCTTTCGTCCCACTACTCTTTTCTAGTATCACCCATGGACATCGATTTTGCACCATCGATCCGACCGCTGCCTTCCCTCGTGTGGTATTGTCAACGAGGTGAGAAAACGAAGTTCAAAAGCTCATCGTGATCTTACCCTTTCCTGCTCACAAGTCGCAATAACCCATCTGGATTGTAAGTATGCTTGAGGCAGAGAACGAGCTAGGAAGTAACGCCCCTCCTAGCCATAGACAGTGTCCATGGTTTGCCCTACAAACTTGTTGAACCTATTTTGGAAGCGTGCTCAGCAGAACACCTGTCAAGGCTAGAACAAGCTAGTCCTGTATGTCCATCGTTATCCACATGTAACCGTCGAGACCTAGCCTAATACCATACAACTGATAGAACGTCGTCATCGACACCCATGGTACGTGGCAACAATTTAAATAGCCCTTATACTAATCCTCGATTCCATGACAAGAAATTTGGAGACAACTTTGTGAGAATACTTATAGGCAATTTTGGGCAGAATACGAAGTCGGAAAACACGAGGAGCCGGAATCATGGAAGGATACATACTTTGTGCGTTCCAGTTATTCTTCCCGAGCAAGTCGTGCCAATAAACTCATCCAACAGGATCTGCGATTGCAAGAAGCGAAGAGGCTCGAAACTCTAGCTGCAAAATTGCGAAACAAGCGTGTCGAACATGAAGAACGCAAGAGGGAGAGAGAAGTCAAGTTGACAGATCGGATACCACCTTCTAAGAAGCAACGGACCTGTACGTCCCCCCCTCCTCGATTGACAACTCTTGCTTATTGCTCGTTTGAAATCAGGGGGACAACAGCAACAAGCAAAGACACTTTTCGAAAAAGCTCGTTCTCGCACTGCTCAATTACAACAGGGAATATACACTCGAATGCTGCCTCCGATGCCACCAATCAAGAACTATTCATCCAATAAACGTTCCTCCTCATTAACGATTAAACCTTCGTCCTCTTCTTCATCTGATTCCTCTTCCAGCTCATCTTCGACACTCCAATCCGGCACCAGGGTTACCGTAAATCAAGTAGTCGTTCGAAAACCCCCAATGATATGCCCATCACCTAACACGACAAGTCTTTCGAAACCTTCCGTTAAACCGCCCATCAAGCGACAATCTCCCGTCAAGCCACCACCTCAAACGGCGCCCTCTCCCCCAAGTGGTAAAAAGGACCCAATGGGGGCACTCTTTATGCCTAAACACCGAGCACACTCTCAACTACCCCTTCCTCGACCCACCGCTAGATAAAAACAATTTACACTCAGTCTCGCTCCGTTGTTTATCCTTAATATCTGGCTGTATACTGGATTGTATTCTCTGTGTATTACGGTTCTTTTCCTAAAGAGGAAGATGTAGGTGATCGTGGGAAATCATGGTTTTGCGCCGGGCTTGAGCTTGCGACGGCACGGTAAGTGAGGCTTACAAAAACAACTTTCGAATTTGGGGGGAGGGATCGCCTATACGTATTGTCGATTGTGTACAGTGTATGTACGGATTATTTAATATGACTACTCGACTGCGCAGAATATGTTCCGGGTTTTTACCAATATAATCACCTCTTGTATCATGATATTTCGAAATTCATGATGATTCATGATACCCCTGAGACACACTACGCACTGATCTCGGGGCAACAACCATCTCTCATCGACTCTTCGGCGGAGCAGCAAGTGAGAAAGTCACTTGTATGCCATGAGCTGGCTTATTATATCACCCCTTCGGCCGCTGAATGATAATAGGTGGTGGTGGTGGTGCACTGCGGTGACCTGACTAGTAGTTGCACCGGCAGTGTACACGGCAGCTCGGCCGCAGCGTCAAGTCACTCGGCAAAGAGCTAAAAAACAAAGCCGAATGGCCCGAAGACAGAAAGAGAAGAAGAATAAAGAAGCAGGTTAGTTTTGAGAACGAGTTTTGCCGGAACTAGTGCGTGGTGGTTGGAGAGAGGAAGCCGTTCCGCAGGCAAAGTAGTCAAACAAAAAGAACACACACAGACAGACACACGCTGATAACGGTTGACTAGATTTGCCTGACACACATCAGAGTTTTTCCGCCCTGGTAACCGCAGCAGCAGTAGTAGTTTAAAAAGAAAAAAAGTTGTGTTTCATTACTAGGAGTAAGTACTATACTCGGAGATTCAGACAGATGGAAATATGTGGACAAATATCAATATGTTAATTCCGGATGCCTCCACCTCTACCTCCAGATGTGGGTCACGGCGCAAGAGCATCGATGCCCTATTTGAACCACACACCTGGCGTGAGTGCGATTTACTAAATGTACACACAAGGCATATACAACCCTGATTACAATATACAACGGAAGAACATCTCTTCTCTATCATCCAAAGTGACCCACACCAAGCTCCTATAACGAAGACGGCCCTGGATGATACAGTTATGCCATCACGCCCATCAACCCTAGATTATTCACGGCATGTTCCCACCGCAAGAAGTCGTGAATTCATTCAAACCTCGACGCGTGGTAATAGAACAAGTTATGGCGGACAAGGGCGTACTTTCGCCATTAGAGAAAAAACCTGCGAGAGGTGGAACAGATGCGGCGAGTCCTTGACGCCACCAGTTGTCGGAGCCAGCTTGACAATGGGTTGGCGGTGAGGAGACGTAGCGGGTGTTTTGGGCGAAGGAGATGTAGACGGCGAAGAATATTCGCTGTCACTGTCGCTGTCAGACCAGGCCCCTTCCGTCCGCGCAGATGGACCACGGCGATGCGTTGAGTTCGTAACGAAGAACGTACGGGTCTTGCGGCGGGTTTGCGGGCGGTAGAGAGTCATGACTGAATCGTAGTGCTCGAGGATATCTTCCTCTGTTACCGACAGCTCCCAATCCAGCACGTCCAAGAACTCCCGCTCGACTCGTCCAATGTCACGTTTTCCAAATACGCCGGTCACTAGTGACCAGTGGATATTCTTCAACGTTGAATCGTTCGTATACTATAAAAGACAAATCGGCAATAAGCATCTACGCACAAGTCACAAGACCGAAACATACCTTGGCAGCAAGTATAAGTGCACCAAGAAAGACGCGCTCGAGTGCCCAATCCTCAGTGGCAATGGTCAAGTGAGGCTTGGAACGCTCGATATAAACGAGCGTCACGAGAAGGACACCCATGGTGACTTCAGACCTCGTAACCACATTGGACACAAACTCTGTGAACGACGCGTTCTTGGACAGCTTTGACCGCGACTGGGATCTTCCACGAGAAACATATGAGGTCGAGGGAACACCGGTTGCAAATTCAACGGTGTCTAGTGTGGCCCGAACGAGATGTTCTACAACCATAAGATGAGGATAGATCAAGGGCAGACAAAATGAACTCACCAATCATGTTCCTGCCGATTTCGAGCTCGAGCAAGTCGAGCATAGCTTTGGAATGTAGAGAAGGCTCCACAAGAGAAGCAGGGTGGATGGCTTTCATCTCGAATATATGGAGAGAGGAGAAAGCGGGGGTGGGGGGTGCAGATGACAAAATAGAGGGGAGGGGAGTGGTGTATATAAGCCATGATATGGGTTTGTCAGGAAGATGGGTTCGGGTCTAGTATTAGCAAGTTAATTCGAACGATGACTGACCACAGCTGCTGACAAAGGATCGTAGGCACACACACCCAAGTGGCGAGCCATTCTCACGATCAAACGACCAAGTCGACAACTTGCCAAGATCCGTTGAATCCTCTCTCATTCATTCATTTCAAATGTTCCCCCCCTTGATGGCCGCATGCTGCAGGAATTTGGTCGTTGGTCCGGATCCAGTAGTAGTCAAGAATCACCAATCGCTTGTTCTCCATTCTCTGGCAGTGCTCGAACGTATGTCGTCATCCCGAACAAATTGGTAACCAAAAATCAAATCGTAAGATAAGCCGGTACCAACGACGAGCAGAAAGCAAACTCATACGACCCAAGATCTAGTGGAATGTTTGGCTGGTTCCTTTGTGGTGTGTGGTGGCATCACGCAAGAACCCTCCGGACAATAATGCCTGTTCGAGAATCCTTTTCTGAGCCCCATGTATTATCCCGCTGTTCATCCACCCTGAGAAACCCACCCTGCATAAGTCTCTCGACGACATCACATGCACAGTGATAGCGTGATTCATCACGAACTTGGGGCTTATATTCCTCGTCCTTCTTACCAAAAACATATTTCAGTACACATGACAATAGAGTTGAGTGATTAGATCCGGTATATCCGAGTCAAACAAAGTTTACTTTACATATGAATGGGTTATCTTATGGAGGCTTGAATCTCGTGTGGCAAACCCACCCCATATGTTTCTTTTCCTTCTCTTTAACGTCCTCGTTCTTTTTGATCATCGACAGAAAACAAGCATCAGCAAACAAAATTATCTCGCACTCTTTAGAAGGGACATCCATACCAAAACAAGCTTCATATTCTGATCATATCCATCGCGTATAGCAAACTTCATCCCACATATAAACTTTTCCATATTTATATCTTCTGCAGAAAACCACAAGAACGTCTGGAGAACCCAACACACTGAGTGAATAAAACAACCAAGGTGACCTGCAAACTGATTCAAATGCACGTACACCAAGCGACCCACATCCCAGAACAGTTGCGAACATCAAAAGCCACAACTCAGACGCCGTCGTCGTTATCCGATGATCTGCCTCGGACGCATGTTCTTTCCTTTCCTTGATAATCTAGGAACGCACAAAATCCCCGCCAATTATAGTACTTGAGAGAGTGCAAGAGAATACGGAAATGAGATATATTCACTATTTTCGTTTCTTTAACAGAAGCATTGGCGAAATTCGTCTTTCCACCTTTATCAACTTCTTCACCCTCAAGCAAGAATTAAAACAAGGCGAGAACAAAACCCGCATAAGCTTACCTCGTTCTTTCCAATTGAACCATCATTTCCTTGTCCCTGACATCGAGCCCTCCATCCGACCCTCCCAAAATAACGATGGTGAACATCTCCAGGACGAGCACCACAAGCAAGCAAGTCCCCACGCAAAGGACGCAACCATGAGTTGACACAAGACATGAGCAGCTGACGTATTCATGGGCCGCAACCTTATAACGAGCGGAACGTCGGGTGGACTGCTGAACCGAAGTGGCCCTAACCGTAAGGGAGCTGACCAAACTTTCCTTTCATAAAGAACTCGGGTATGTTTACGGAGCCCGTGTTAATGGCCCGACGGAACTCGAGTCGCGGTCTCGGCTGGGCATAAGGTTGGTGGGTGCGGCACTGACGACAGCGAGCGGCAGGACAAGGTGGTTGAATGAATGAATAAACTATGGTGATGGGGGGTCAACTGCTCGGCAGAGTGCGTCGGCGCGACGGCAGAGACATTTCTCTCTCACGCTTGGTCATCCTTTTTGATTCGACTCTGTGCGAGCTTGCATACTTTTAACCTGTCAGGATACTATATATTTACTAGTCACCTTCAATACACGCCTTTTAGGAAGATCACTGATTTCTCTATGTATCGACGACCCTAACAGAATCACAAAAATCATGAGTGGCCAGGGCATTGGCACGACTCCCAGGGAGCATATAGTGCTGGAAGAACCCTCTTTTTTTTATATCGATCTTGGAGATGAAACCAATTCGAGTCCTAGAATTCAAGTAATTATTGCCATTCATTTCGTATGTATTTAGCTGTCAATTTCGTTCGGACCGTAGTGACGAAATGGCAACTACCAGGGAGATCTAAAACGGCATCTATTCTGAAATACAACAGCGGATCTCGTCAGCAAGACGATAACATTGGTGATATATCATTAATCATACGAGAGAAGACTTCCTTGCATGATCTTGATTCTCCGACTCGTCAATCGGTCTCACCAGTCTTGCATTTACCACGACCCGATCTCCCATATACGTATCGTACCATCATCCCCACAAGATGCAAATACACGTTCGTTCTTCGGATTCCAAACGACCGAACTCACACATCCATTTCCATGGCCACCCAACACTTCTAACTGCCTTCCTGTTTCTCGATGCCACATATATATCTTCCCATCTACAATTCCCCCCCCCCCCTTACGCTAAGCACACAGTAAATCTCATAGTCGGAAACAGTATCTCACCTTCGCTCCCGCTCAGAATGAACTGATCCTCTACGCCACCGAAACAACTCCTTATTATATACAACGCCCTTGCTGTTGCCCAGTGAACTTCCGAACATGCTCCTTCGAAGCAATATCCCACAGATGAATCTCCTATAAACGTAATAATGCCCACGCACGCAGAGTCAGCTGCCTGATATACCACACACCCAACACAAATAACATTGGCAGATACTCACATTCGGTGCATGGCATACTTGGAATTCTTTGATATGCTTACGCACGTCAATTCGCCATCGACACAAGAAAGGCGTCGCACTGCTTCACGTTCTTTAGTAGCCATGTCGTATACCACTATCACATGTGCCATCCATCCAGCAGGCGACGTGTTCTCTTGGGGTGGTGGCGACTGTGGCGACCGCATTCCAACAACCACCATTCGTGTCATGTCAGGCGTTATAGCGAGATCCGTGATTCTGCATTCTGCCGCTCCCCACAAGTGCCGTTGGTTTCCCTCCGTATCCTGAGTTGCAAACAATAGATGAGCCCAGAACCGCAGAGAACACCGTGCGCGCATACCTACCCAGATGATTATCTGCCTATCTAGTCCCCCAGAAACGGAGCCAGAGTCGTCCGGTAGCCAACGTAGAGCCGTGACCGAATCACGGTGATTTTCCAGCTGCCGTATAAAAATCCCAGTCTAATTTCCCCAACGTGATTCGGGTCCACGATAACCACGTTGACGATTGAATTCACTTACCCCGGTGTTCCACAGGTTGATGTGATTCTCGGAGCTAGTCAGAAGTATCGAATCATCCAAAGACCATGCCAGAGTCCCAACGGGGTATGGATGATCTCGCAGGATCTGCTTCACGACGTAATCTGGCTGCGCGGCTTCACCCTCGGACTGGTGTGCACAACATTAGCAAGAGTCGGCCACGAATCTCCCAAGATAAGAAAACACACGAATAGAACACGCAAAAAGGTGATACGCACATAACCTCGATTCGCCTGATAACGGCACTTTTATCCTTACTAACACCGGCGAGGTACTCCCCGCTATGACTCCATTGTAAGTTCCAGACTTCGTCCGTATGTACCTTCAGTACATTCGTTGTCATAACCTTCGGTAAAATATGGCAATCCCCGAGCAGCATCCACAGGGGGAGCAATACTAAAGAACCATGGCCAAAGTAATGTAGAGGCGATGCCGCAATGAGTGCGCGCTCTGTATCATCATCCTACAATAGCACTGGTGTCACACTAATGATGATGGCCTAGTATCCCATTCGATAAACCTCGAATAAAAACAGTCAGACACTTTTTTTTTCTCTCACGGCGCGTAGTCCACGATTTAAATACAATCTCGTACCGGCACACCCGAAGTCCCTCTCTGTTATGTCATTGGATCACCACATCCGAAGAGTATGGACATTGAAAATTTCCTAAAAGTCCATCATCATGATAGATGATTAGTATTGAGAGTTAGGTTCATCACCACGATACGAAAAGTACTAATGAAAGACTTTGAATGGGATTTGTGAGGCATGGAAATGAGATTTGATGGTGAGATCTTCCAAGATTCTCAATAACGCAACGACTTTTGGGCAGAAAGTTTTTTTGTCCTCAAAGCAGAGTCCCATACCTGGAAAGCATCAGAACTGTGAGAATTTGAGCTTCAAGTGCCAAGTCCGAAGGCCCCGGAGCGAGCTCTATATCCTCAACTTGAAGAAAGAACAACACAGCGCGCATTGGGAGTGACAATTGTATCGAAACCCAGGATTCGTGCCGGAGGAAACCGCATCCCTGCGTCGTCGTCGCTATACGTCAAGGAGTACGAGCGATTATCGACAAATTGTTCTCACTCACAAAATAACTTGTGGAGCAAACTGAATTTTGACGCACCGGATTCAAGCGGGCAGAACCCACCGCAGAGATGAAGGTGATCATTACACTTCTTTACAGATGAAGAGTTCATTACCCGAAAAAAA
>QGOD01000630.1:27353-67483 GCA_003313065.1 Sarcodon sp. MG97 | reverse complement strand
AAAAAAAAAAAAAAACAGTAATAAAACAAGCAAGTCGCATCCTATTCCTGCAATTATGTACTATAAACATCTAGATGCTCTGCGAATCATGAATACAATAAATCTGCGATGTTTCGATCACAAAAAGGGAAGATGAGTGAGTGAGTTGTAAAGGACCATGCAATATGAAGTGCGTAAGTAATGTTGATGGTGGACTGTAGAGGGTGGTAAGCAATGTCCAAATGAGCAGTGCAGCGTCAACTGTGTCGAAACAAAGGAGTGTTACTGGTCCCCGTGCGATCTTATATCGAAATCTTTCCCTTTCCTTTTGCCTTCTTCAACCCCGTCATGGTCTCGTCTTCACCTTCCTTCACCGTAGCCGTCAACCCAGGAGATAGAGCCTCCCATATCCGTATCGTGTGATCATCCGAACACGATGCAAACATCCGTTCATTCTTCGGGTTCCAAGCGACAGAATTGACGCTTCCTTCTCCGTGGCCCGATAAGACTTCCAGTAAAGTTCCTGTATCCCGGTGCCACACATACACGTTACCATCTAGACAATGATGATAATCATACACACAGTTACAGCAGAGGGCGACAACTAACCTTCGCTCCCACTAGCGACAAAGTTGCCTTCAACGCCACCGAAACAACTCCTGATCACATGACGTCCCTGACGTTGTCCTGTAAACGTCCGGACTTCCCGTTTCAAGACGATATCCCACAAGTAGATTTCCTGAATCAACAAAGCATGGTTACACACAACATTCGCTGGAGAATAGAAAGGCTTACGTCTGGAGCATGATTAATTAAAGCATACCTGGAATCCCACGATATCCTCACGCTCGTCAGCTCGCCACTTAATTGTCTCGATCTATATTTCCGACTGTCAGCTTGAGCAGAGGTGCAAAAAATAGTATACCAACAATTCGGTTTGCTTTGTCGCCATATCGTATATAATAATCCTGTGTTCCGAAGTACTTCGTCCATTCAAACCGGTCGATTGCTCCCCTGACGGTGGTGGATTACTTGCAGGCGATGGAGGTAACTGGTGGAGTCCAACGGCCACCATCCGCGTTAGATCGGGAGTTACAGCAAGATCCGTAATTCTCATTGTTGCAGTTCCCCATGAGTCTCGTTGTGTTCCCTCCGCGTCCTGAAAACGGTTGAATCCAGAAATGACGACGGCAAGATTAGATATTTACCCAAATTATTATCCGTCTATCCAATGCTCCGGAAACGAACCCCGAATCATCAGGTAACCAACGTAAAGCTGTGACTGTATCTGAATGACTATCCAACTGGTGCATACAAAGACCTGTCTGTGATCCCAGCACAATTTAATCACGATTGTACGTTGGGAATTTGGTAGACAAACCTTGGTATTCCACAGTTTTATGTGATTCTCGGAGCTTGTCAAAAGTATTGAGTCGTCCAGGGACCATGCTATACAGCCAACTGGATACGGGTGATCACGGAGGACGTGTTCTTGACTATATTCACGTAACAAGGGGTCACGTTCCGGCTGGATACGAACAAGTCAGTCCAGGCTAATGTATAATCGAAAGACATTTTCACCCCAATCCGCCAGATAATGGCACTCTTATCCTTACTCGCACTGGCAAGGTAATCCCCGCTGTGACTCCATTCAAGGTTCCATACTTCGTCCGTGTGAACTTCCAAAACCGTCGTAGTAATTTCTGGGAAAGCAGAGGAATCACACTCATGATCCTTGTACAGCGAAAATGAGAGTGAATCCGCTGGCGAGTTATGGTATTGACATCGTTCCTGTTGCCATTTTCGTGACTGCTCTAGCAACGTTGTGAACCGTCGCTGAGGTATCATCACTGATGGCGGAATGTAACCTGTCCAAAGTCGTTCAGTGTTTCCGCAACGATTTACTGGACCTGAGTTGAACTCACGTTGAAGATTTGATAATAATCGCATTCTAGAAACACTTCCTGCCCCTTCCCATCCTGCTCTGTACCGTAATTCCTCCGATGACGAGCACATCATGAGGCTGAACACAAATGCAGATCAGAATTCGTTTGTACTCAAGCCTATGTCGCAAAGGAAGTACCTTGATAATGAACGCAGCTGACTGGGTTCGAAATTAAGAGGTGCAAGTTCGTTCCGGAGGACATATAATGCATCAGTTGACTTCCGCGCCTCTAGGCATTCCAAGTATTTCTGCTGGCTGATTAAAAACTTTGCTTCCTATTGGAAAGCGCCATGTAAGAATGAATGTCAGAATGGTCTACTAAAGATCAGTTTACCAATAGCGTGTCCTCCTCTGTAACTCCAAGATGCAGTAAGGTGGCCTCCGCCTGATCCCACGCTCCATCCATAATGCAACGCCTGAAAGCCGATACAGTCGGCGACTCCATCGTGTACCCTGACTCAGCCTCTAATGTGGCAGCAGACTCCCTAGACAATCATACGTTAGATCATATATGAGCCACAGTTGATGTGTAGACGTACGTATAACCCACGTCCCTCAAACTCTGGATAACAAGCCGCACAAACTCTTCCCTGTCAATATATGTATCATCGAACAACGTCGTCCCCGGCAGAGACACCTTCGCAACAGCACCCTTTTCACCTTTTTTAACACCGTTACTTGACCCATTCGTCGTTACGAATCCGTTCACAGGCGCATACGAGCCGTTTACGCTAGCGTGGCCGTTAGATGAAGGAGGGATAGCGGCAGACGAAGGGCCAGCTTCTGAAGCTGAATCAAAAACAGAGACGGTAGAGTCTTTATCAGATTGTGTGAGCTTCATGATACTAGTTGTTTTGTCTGGAAGTGAGTTGGCTGGAGGGGAAAGGGCGACGGTGTCGCTGCCGAGTCTTTGTCTCTTTCGAACTGGTTCCTCCGGATCGGCACTCGCAGTATCGGGGACGGGTGGTGGAGACTGCAGGCTGGTAGTAGCGATGTGTTCGTCTTGTTCTTCGAACTGGGAGCGGGAGCGTGTACGAGCGGTGGAATCGAGTTGGATAGAGTGATTGTTAGCGCCGGCGAGAAGATTGTTATTCAACGGTTCCAGGACTGGCGAAGAAGGGACAAAGTCCCTTGAGTGCTCGTCAAGCTGAGGATGAATCGTGACAATACTGGGTTTGCGGCAAATATTGATTGGATGTGTGGCAGCCTGTCGCATTCGAATACCTTCTCGCAAACTAATCGGCGAGGAGGGACAGAAAACAGCAGGAAACGGCACTTGACGAGAAGAAGAAAGAATCTATCGGTAACAGTCTTTGATCCCCTACTCCCTGCACCCAGTCGTCCACGAGCCCCCCACGAGTCTGCATATCTACAAAACAATCCTATCCGATAATCGCCTAAAACTCGCCTCTTAATCTGCTCTGCTCAAGGCTAGGAGAGACGGTCCGACTGGTGATTACTATGCTTTCCAACGTCAACAGATTCCTTATCGTTGAAACAAATCCGCCTGATTAAACGTCATGAGACCAATAAGACATCAATACTGCGACCTCCTTCAAATGTTTCAGGCTTCGCGCAGTCCCCGTACCTCATCCAGACACAACACTCGCCTTTGTCGTCTACATAAAGAGACATGAGCGAAACCTATTCCGGATCCGAACTTATGCTTACTGGTTCGTCAGCTATTCCCACGTTCGCTCATCCACCGACTATCCAACACGACTCAGCACTACGAAGTTCTTTATTTCAACTCAATACAGTATGTAAGATGCTCCTGCTATTTACTTGCAATTCCTTTCCTTTTATAGACTTGTGTGATAGTATCTCATGCTAGTTTTCCCCCCAAATCCCCTATTAGTGTCCGTGGTCACTGGTGTCTAATCTGAATGCAATGCGGCATTGAAGAAATTGGAATAATGCAACGACGGGAGAAAGGAGGGTGAAGATCCAAGACATGAGAGTGAAGGCAAAGCTTCTTCTTGCAATAGTTTAACAATCTGAATGAAGTACACGAATATGGTTTTCAACTTTGAACACGAAGATAGACATGGATGTGGAAGATTGTTTTTGATGCTTGGATAATGGCAAGGCGGTGTTACATAACGAATGGGAGAGATACACAGACAATGGGCTGACGGCGTGGCATCTTTTGATATTACACAGCTTGCTTGTGGTTGTGTGCGTTTTGATGATGAGTGGAGGCGTCGAGTTGTATCGAACCTTGGATAGCCGCGTTCAACGAGGATAACAAATGAAATGAGATAGCCAATCGCCTCAGGGTATAGTCCAAACCCAGAAAGGAAAGAGAGGATTGAACGATTGGTATTGCTTCGGAGGGGGATGGAGAGGCGAGATATAGTGGAAATAACTTCATCTATCGCGTCTTTTCCAAAATGCTCAAGTTCCCGCCTGAAATTAACCCCAGTCCGATTCCCCTACGTTCTCGGTCTTTGATTCCACTTCGACCGCTTCCGAATCCAGGTGCGCCTTTTGCTACATCAGGCGCAGCATCCAACTCATTAATTCGCCTGCGACCCCTCCTTTCACCCCCCTTCTCAGCTCGGTGCTCATTCTCCCATATGTCTTCATCCTCTGACTCTTCTTCACGGCCCGAGGGTCCAGGGAAAATCGAATAAGAGATTCGCTTGCCACCTGCCCCAATGCTCGTGGACATCCAATCAGCGACTTTTTCAACACTATCAATTCTTCTTGCCTTATGAGACAAACGGTCGTGTTGGCAAGGAGATTTTTGAAGGGATGATACATGAACGTGCGACGAGTTGCGTCGGGGACGTGATCGGGGAGAAGGGGGTATAGGTGAATCCTCTGCTCGCCGTCTAGATCTTCCACGCCCACGATCTTGAGGGGTCGAAGTGACATGATTGGCCAATACGGTTGTTGGAGTAAGAGCACTCGTAGAGGGAGCTGTGATTGAGAAGGCATAATCACGAGAGCAAGGTGCAGGTGAGGATGACTTTGGAACACTGTGGGAAGCGGATGCCGAAGACTTGTGTGCGGAAGGGGACGTGGTGGAATTCAACTGAAGCAAAGAAAAATAAGCTGGCAAACTGGCTCTATTGCGCTTTTTTGAGGATGTCTTCAATGAAGGGGGTACAGACTGTTTGACGCGTAAGGTAGAGTCTTTCTCTGGATTATCTGAGAAGTCATCTTCCGTGGAGGAATAAGGTGGCAAGGGCACAGGTGATGGTGCACTTTGAGGGATTCCCATGGAAGGTGTGGGAGAAGAGGCGCCAGACGAGGAACGGCGATGGAGGAGGGGGACGGTAGAGTGGTGATTTGTACTTGATGGCTTGCGAGCGTAGGATAGACCGGAAGGTGTCGTGGAAGAGTGGAGTAGAGATACGGACGCGGAAGGATGTTTTTCTCCTGAATCGTGATAACCAAGCTCGTGATGGATAGCGGAGTGCTCGTCATGGTCGTGGTCGTGTTCCGGGTCAGAGAACGAGGACAAGATGTTTGTGGAAGAGACTTGATGCCGGGAGTAGGAGTTTGGAGTATTGTTCATTTTACGATAACGGGAATAGACGTGAAGAGGACCGCCCCCCAAGGCAGAAGGCAAGAGGGCAGGTATATCTCTCTCAGCAGCAGTCAAAGAAGAATTGGACAAGGGAAAATGCGGAGAAGGGAAGGCACTGCTTGTAGATGAAATGGAAGGAGAAGTTGCATCCAAGGACTCGCAGTCATCGCTGCAATAAGCACGACTGGGGGACGGTAAGTATACAAGTAGGTTTCTGGAACAAAGCGGGAGAGACCGTACCCATCCACGAGTGGCTTGCCGCATTGAAGACAGACATCTTCGTACATGTTTGACGCTGATACGGATAGGCAGGCCCAGGAGGGGCAGCCTTTGTTGCTGGAGACAAGCTGGGAGTAGAGGGACTTGAATGGACGTGGAAAGAGGGAGGACCTGTGACTGGGGTGGTGACTTGGGTTAATTTATGACTAGGACTGATAATTTTTTTGGCCGGATATGGACCGAAAAAGGAAATGATTAGTACAATAATGAAGCAAAATCAAAGTAGGCAACGGGTGAGGCTGGATTCGGGACCCCCCTGTTACAATGCTCTCGGCGATCACACGTTTGTATCAGCGCACGTATTTGCGGTATTTATCCGTTCTGTGGCCGTCTGACGCACTACCTGCTGTACTAGTCCCTGAATGCGATCATCCATCACGACGTTTGGCTGTTCATTCTGCGAACCAGGGTCATGTGCATTCGCAATCAAGACATTGTGTTGCGGTGCATTCAAATAGTGCATCCGGTCCTTGTATTTGTATAGAAGATTATTAGCCTCTCACTGCTGGGCGATCATGAACAATCCCGTCATGCCTTACTCCCAATGACGACAATTTCCGATTCCCGCATCAAACGTGATATCCAGCCGTGTCGACGTGAGCAACGACTTCCAGATGCTTTAGCGATTTTGTCTTGAACGTTCATTTTTCTCATGTGATATCCGCATCTCAGAAAACTTGCGGCGATCAGCTTTTTTCTTGTCTTTTTTTTTTTTTTTACTCAACAATATAGTAAGAAGCCGTCCAGTCGCGGAACGAGATACCGCACTTCGCCACCGGTTAACATCTCATTCATACTGGGGACAACTCCAAGGAGACTCTTCCCTTCCTCCAGTCAAGAGTTTGTATCACGTGAGTGACACGTCGAGTAACGACGTGACTCAGCTGGATTGCTGTCACGCACATCCACATTTGGAATACAACGCAAGTGTGCTCTAGTGCCACTGTGCTGGCCAGTAGGACAGGCACACAGTCAATGTGTATTAGTATTGACTGGCTTCTTCATAACGTTGTAACATGTCTTCTCCACCCACTTCCTCATCAAAGTCAGGCTCCCGTTCCCATCTACAGGGTTCTGTCTCGCAGTCTTTATTTTCACTCAACGCATCAACCTCTCGCCCTTTTCTCAACATGTTGAATCCAATGGGAAGGAATTATCAAGGCTATGTCCATGCTAATCAATCTGTGCTGGAAGAAGAAGAAGAGGAGGAGGGGGAGGGCGACGATAATGGTAATCAAGACTTGGAAGCAGGAAACGTCAACCGGAGCAACTTGTTTTCATCTAGGAAGTCTAATCTTAAATCACATGTAGGACTTTCCAGTTCAAAGTCTCCTAGTAGTCGGGGATGGCGTGGAGACGTTTCAAAAATGAGCGTCTTGCGCCCTAATGTCCGAGAACAAGATAGGAATCAGGATCAGGATTCGTCCGATGATGAAGTCCCTCAAAGTTTCATGATCGAAGCTACTTCGAAGGCCCCTGCTCAACGCAAATCGACAGGCAATGGGAAATTAAAGGACCCATCCAGACAGCCTCTGGGCACCAAGGGAAGGAACGCTCCTCCAGTATTACCAAGCACTTCGAGTGATACTACCAACTTGTCCATTCCCCCGAAACCCTCGGAGCTCGATTCTCCATCAGATTACACCTCCAATGTTTCCGATTATCACCAACCAAAACCGATGCGCGGACTAGATGCTTACGAACGAGCGTTGTGGAACTGGGTCAACGTCTACAATCTTGATGCTTTCTTGCAGGAGGTTTACTATTATTATGAAGGAAAAGGGATATATTGCATCGCACTTTCTCGCGGGTTGAACCTTCTGTTAGTTGTTACTTTCTTGGACCCACATCCATACTCACTTGATTGTTGCGTTGTGTAACACTGATTTGTTTGGCTGTAGCACAATGGGGTTTGTCATTGGATTTTCGACGTTTCTCCTTGGTTGTGTGGATTATTCCCGGATACGACCCGAATCCGTAACCCGACTAAGTGACGTTATCGTTGACAGATGTGTTTCTAGGTGCGTAACACTTTGCTCTTGAAGATTCAAGCTGATGTCGTTACTCAGGTTCTCCGGATTTACGTTGCTTTTTTTCCTGCTGTTTGCAGCATTTTATGTGTGGCAAGTCTTCACTTTCGTCCTAGGAATAAGAAGACTCGTGGACATGTACCAATTCTACACACATCTTCTTCGTATTCCAGATGTTCGTCTATCTGTTCAGAGATACTGTCTTGTTTAATACTGACATACAGCACACACTCACTTCCTACAGGCAGACATTCAGACCATTTCTTGGCCAGAAGTTGTCCGACGAATTGGCGCTATTCGTGAAGAAAATCCCCTTACAGCACTCTCCTCCCGTTTTGCTTCAGATAGTACTACGGCCACCGCCAAACTCGATGCCCATGACATAGCGAATCGTATCATGCGACAAGAGAACTACCTCATCGCACTGTTCAATAAAGAATTGTTGGACTTACGGGTCCCATTACCTCTGAGTTTACAACATTTTGTGCCCCCTGTGGAAGGAAAAGGGCGAATGTTGACCAAGGCATTAGAATGGAATCTACGCTTTTGCTTAATGGAATACCTCTTCGACCGTACCGGCAGGGTGAGGAAGGTCTTCTTGAAGTCCAAGAACCGAGCTGTTTTAGTTGAAGGGTGAGAACATATCGCGAAGCAAGTGATCGGTTTGTACTGACAAATGGCGTTCAGATTACGCCGCAGATTGGTATTCATGGGTATTCTAAACGCCATTTTTGTTCCGTTCATCGTGCTATATTTGATCATGTACTCTTTCTTTCGATACTTCGAGGTGATGCTGAATGACGTGTTACTTGAACCGTTGCTAATTCGACATTTCTTTTGTAGGAATATCACAAAAACCCTTCTTCAATCGGAGGACGAAAATACACTCCATTCGCACAGTGGAAGTTTAGAGAGTTCAACGAGCTTCCTCATCTGTTTTCTCGTCGATTAAGTGAATCCTATCCCACTGCTAGCATGTACATTGCACAGTTTCCAAACGAGAAGCTAACCATTGTAATGCGGTCAGCGTTTTCCCCTACCTTTTATGACGACAACTTGACAAATAAACCCATTTTAGTTTTGTTGCGTTCATTGCCGGATCATTCGCAGCAGTCCTTTTGCTTGCATCTGTTATAGATACAGATCTTATTGTGCACCTCGAAGTCACGCCCCATCGGACCGTGTTTTTTTACATTTGGGTCTTTGGGTCAATTTTGGCTGTCGCACGAGGGATGATACCTGAAGAGAACAGAGTTTTTGATCCGGAACTATTGATGATGGAGGTCATTCAGCATACCCATTATATGCCTGATTCCTGGAAAAATCAACTACATTCAAAAAAGGCAAGCACTTTGTGCCTATACTGTTCAGGCCGGTGTTAATTTTGATATTGATGACAGGTGCACCAAGAATTTGGCGAGCTTTTTGCTATGAAGATCATGGTCTATGCACAAGAACTGCTTTCTGTCGTCCTTATTCCCTTCGTGCTTTGGCTTTCCTTGCCTGCTTGTGCACCTGCCATTGTTGATTTCTTCCGGGAATTCACCGTCCATGTCGATTCTCTCGGTTATGTCTGCAGCTTTGCGGTTTTTGATTTCCAGAGACACGGCAACATCAAGGTCCGTGTTCCGACCAAGATTAGTTTATCGCCTAACCTTGGTTTTTTAGTTCGGAGCGCCTACTGCGGTAAACGATGAACGTCTAATGTCAAAGGAAGGGAAAATGGAGAAGAGTTTCCTCAATTTCAAGGTCACATGTCTACCTTACTTTCTGCGCATATTGTGCTAACTTTAAATTCGTCACAGGCGGCCCATCCAGAGTGGACCCCCAAAGACCCATCAGGGTCACTCTATCTCAGCCGAATGGCAGAGTATACCGCTGTTCATCCATCACCGTTTGCTAAAAAGCGATTCACACCAGGAGCCGCAGCCGATCACGAGATCATGGCAGGCACTATGGTAGGCGAAAGAAAGCCTGATTTGGCTGAGCGGTCAAGAGACTACGATCGGGCGTTACGTGCAAGTCAGATGGTCCGGTCCAGGTTTCAGTCACACGGCCCACAGGTGTCGTCCTCCATGTACCAAAGTGGGATTGGAGGCATATCAATGGCGCAGACTGCGGTGCTTGGAGATTCGCAAGGGAGTGCAGCTGGGTTCAAACATATTCCAGAGATGGACAACCCGCTGACTGACCCCTCTGATGCGCCGGTTGCTCACTCTCCGCATACAAAAGCGGAGTTGGTTGGTGATGGTTACGTCGACAGCGAGCTAGGAGAATCATACGTCGATGGGGTTGTGAGGAGGCCTAAGCCGTTTGGTGTATCACAGTCTCAGCAAGAGGAAGAAGACGAGTTGGAAGATGGAGGCGTGCTAGGTCTCCTGGCTCAGATCTATGGTAGAAAAGGTCATCGGCCTGAAATCTAGTCGTGAATCGTTGCATATAGATTGGACATTTCCATGTTTATATACTTGTCGCATCTTTTTTATAACACTAGCATCTCTTGTGGAGTAAATGCAAAAAGCTAGTTGTGTGAGCCGTGATTAAAAGGTATGAATGAGCGTCAACCTGGGGTATGCAGAACGAAAAAAAAGGAAAATAACAGTAAGAGCTAGGTAAGCAATGTCCAAATTCTGCATTGTACTAGAGCTATGAAAAAGGTACAACAGATCGTCTATTTGCGCACTGTTTCATTTATCACCGAGGAACTAGACTCGGATTAGATCTTCGTGACTGCCGTCTGTTTGGGCCTTGGAACTGTGTGGATTGAGGCCCAAGTCGAGCTCTGCGCAGCTCCTCGTCAATCCGCCACATCCCCCTGACAAATCCATCTACGTCCAAAGATCCGGATTGGTCGGAATCACAATCGTTCCTGAGGGGCGCGAAGGTTTCAAAATAAGGGTTGGATTACACAATAGAACTTGGTTACGGCATACCATATGTCCCGAAGTTTGGTGCGTTCAAGTTTCGAGGAGCTCCATATCTGTCTAACGGTATGTCCGTCCAAGCGCTCATCAACGCCCACCAGGTCGGCCTGTTCGCCTGAATCCAAACTTTCTCGGCTTCCATTTTCCACGTCATGAACATGTAGCAATGTCTCCTCCGGATTCGTTATCAAATCTACGGAAAGACCCCGCCAACCTGCCGCTTTGCGCGCTTGACGCCCTGTGGTAGCGGAAGCTACCGAGTTTGGTGCAAGAAAGTTGGGACTCAGAGTTGCAACTGTGTTTTCGGCTTTACGCCGCACACGAATGTTTGCAAAAAATACCGTCTCATAACGATGTTTTGCTGCTGCAGGTACAGGGGTTGGACGCGTTAGTTGAGATAATAGTTTGAGTTGAGGATGGGATTGCGTGCTGAGGCTGATACTGGTGCGAGAGGTCGTGGCACTAAGGACGGAGGCGACAGAAGAACGTGCAGACGAGGGCCTTGAATTTCCAGGGCGAGGGGGTGGTGGCGGTAGACGACGAGATGAGCCTCCCGTGACACCATTATACCGTTTAGGACTGGACGATGGTGAATGTGCGGGGGACGGATTAGGCCGTGGCCTAGGACGTTCTGGAAGTTTTGGAGGCATAGGCGTAGTTGGAATTAACGTATTGTCGTAGCTTCCAAAATCATGGCTCACGAATGTCATGGGACTAGAAAGAGCAGAGACATTCTCGAATGATTCGTCCAGACTGTCAGCATCGCCGTCCCGATCTGCAGAATGGGTGGATACGAAATTTGCCGAACTGGGACCAACACTTTCACTATCTGACAGTGACACGGAATGAAAAGAAGACACGGAGGACGCCTGAGCATGGCCCAATCCCTTCCGAGGGTTGGACGTGTCGAGGGTTAGAAACGGAGGATACGTGTGGTCTACCGTTAGAGAGTCCGACCGCTTAGGTATCGGTAATGCACCGTTCAGGCTCGCTTCGCCATTGAGACGCATTTTAGGAGGGATGGGAGGGGCAGTTCTGGACTGGACGGGAGGTTGTAGACTGATCAAAGGCGTAGATGCAGCATGCTCTGGTGGATCTGCACGTCGAGGTAGTGGCGGTCGACGAAGGTTGTGATGTGAATTATTTGTGCCAGGAGTGGTTTTCGCAGGACCATCATCAACGACCCAGTCTCTAAGATCAATTAAAGATGTCTTGCGACCTAGATTTGGAGGTGATGGAGAAGGGGAAGGTGTCAAAGCTGGATTGGGAGCTGACGGCTTGATTAGTGAAAAGGATTTTGCTGTAGGCGATATTGGCTCTTCAAGGAGGTTTTCTGATTGTCCTTGGAAAACGCTTTTCGACGTCGATGGAGGACAATTTGATCCAAGAGCTTCGAATGCGTGTATCCGAGACTGTATTTTTGCAGATGGGGCCATCATCCGAAATGTAGATGCTGATAAACAAGGGTAAGATTATTTTCGGAAAAGAGTGAGGAGCGGGAGCATCTTTCAATCCGTTTGTCCTATGGGTACACGGCGAACTGGAATAATGGTTCTGGCAGTAATGTCATGATACCAGCTTTGATATCATCATGTAAAAAATGTCCAGGGCTGCAGACGTATAAAACAAGGCTCCCATCACTCGTCTGACATCTGGATCAAGTTCGGTTGAGCTCCACTGCGGCACACTGCATTTATTTCCCGCTCTGAAGCTTGAACAGGTATATCATGGAAGACCTTTACGCTGTTGCAGGTAATAACGTCCAATACTCGCACACCTATTACGCCCTTACGTTCCCAACACTTAGATTTCTGCCTGGTACCCATAGGCACAGGTGATCCATCTGTGCGTTGGAGGATCAAATATCTGCTCGGGATATCCATGGCCAACCACATAACAGGTTGCAGAACATGTTGCGGAATGTCAACGGATCCTGGAGAAATCAGGACTCGTGTACAAGGTACACACTAATTGTTGTCTCGCCATGCTCCATTTTTCTGAGTCGATATTGGATATTCTACAGATGCAGTCTGTTTTTCTCCTATCCTCGCCATTTTGAGTTGATTAACTGCAGCTATACAGCGGTTATGGTACAAATCTTGGTGATTGTCGACCATATGCATCACAGACTTGAGTTTCGCTGAACCAATATTTGAAGAGGGACCTTGGTCGCAGGTCTCCAAGGCAATCCACGATTGCCACGCAGCTATACATACTATGGGCGCACCCAGGATCGCTACAGATATCCGTATCGGCACCCGAATTGATAAGGACATCGTTCGTGGTCAAAGAAACGCGGGGAAAGTACAAAGGGTAATAGACATCCTAGCTAAAGAATCCTGATCAAAAGTCTCGAGTGTTTCTACAAAATAAACCGTCTGGCCAGAAAGATGTTCGTGGCACATGAAGTCCTGATTGCTGAGTGGCTGAGAACGCATAAATTAAGAGCTACAATTCCGGGCTTTCGTCCCTCGCAATCATCATACGGTTTTCATTGTCCTCTTCTTGCTGCCAAACCTGTGAGAGGGCCTTACCGATTGCTCGACCAAGGGCCATCGCCAGGGGAACGGGGACCGCATTGCCGATCTGCTTGAATTGCTATCATGATATTAAACATCGGAACGCATGTTTCGACTTCAATGAAACGGATCGCATACCTGGGTGACCTCGGATTTCTTCGAGTCCGTAACGAATTTATAATTATCCGGAAAGCCTTGAAGCCTGGCGTACTCTCGAACGGTCCAAGTCCTCTTTTGCTAATACCAAGATTTATATCAAAATCACATCGCAAGAATTAGCACGTTACGTGAGGATGTATTGCTGTGGTACCCTTTGAACATGGGTTTGGATTGGTGATAAGAGTATCGATGTGTCTCTGTCCATCAGCTCGTCGGTATGTTCCTGGGGTATGAATTCAATCAAAACATGTCAAAGAATTCATGAGCTTGATGTTCTTCACTTCTGAATTTGCCTAGTCCTCCATCTGAGTTTTTCCCGGCGTGCGTCAGGCCTATCTGCAATGATAGTGGAAGATCTAGAAGGACACTTGATCGTTAGTCACTACGGCAGAGCCAAAAGACAACCAACGTACCGGAATGATCAGCGTCGGGTTTCAATGGCACATTTACAATCCTTCGTATACCGATACGATCAACGCCCGTGCAATCCTCCACAAGTATCTAATACGTACCTCTCAACAATCGGCGCTTGATAGCGTCTGCTGTAATGAAGAGTGACCTTTTCATCTCGTACGCCATTCCTCGCACGCGCTTGGTACATGGTTATAGGCGAACATAAATATGGGGTGGGTTGCAGGTAACCGGAACCATTTTCGTTTGGAGCGACCACTCCATCGAATGTCTGAATTCCACTTTTGAACCGCCGTGCACCAAGACAGTCATCTCTTCTGGAACGCAGGAAATGCGGGTTTTTCCTGAGTAATCGATCAATCCAACATCTGATACCCACACACGCCCTTTTCAATTGACGTACCACTCAAATGGGGGCTAAGCAAGATTGTGAACAAAGATGACCTACAACTCCCAAAATGTACTTACAAGGTCGCTGAGGACGTCGTCGACTGTCACAGCGGGCAGTGGTGCACATAAACATATATGCCCTACGCTGTTTTCGCCTGCCCAGGAAACTGGGTCCAATCGCTCTCCATTAGCCAAGTTCTTTCCTGTAGCTCTGCGATTGAAAACGTGACTTGGCAGGGGAAATTGTGGCAGTGGTACGCCTCGTTTCGAGGCTAAGAAAATGACCCGTTCTCGATTTTGAGGTACGGAGTAACGGCCCGCTTGTAGAACTTTGAAATGAACCTGATAACTAATAATCCCGTCAAGGTACATTCCGGGTTCAGAAAGATACCTCACTAACCCGAGAGACGTCAAGCTGGCGAGGACGAACTTTAAAACACCCTTCTTGACTCCTCCAATAAGTGAACGTCCGTTTAGTTTCGCTCCGACTGGATAATCCAGCATTCGTTCAACATTCTCCAACATAAAATATTTAGGTCGATAGTACTCGACATAGCTTATCATGTTACAAACTAGAGTAACTCTACGATATCAAGACATGAATAGTGTCTCGCGCAGGGATGGAAATAATGACTCACCTCGGGTCGTTAGGGTCCTTGTACCTGTAAGTGGGCGACGTACGGAACGAGGGTGATCACTCACCCTATAGTGATTCATTCCGCTAAAGGCCTGACATGGAGGTCCTGATCTCCACGTGAATAATAGACACGAGCGCACACTAAGTAGAAGACACATACCACCGAATATAATGTCAACGTCCCCAGGCTGGGGCAATTGACGCAATGTCGTTTTATCCCAATCGATAAGTCGTAGAGGTTTAGCTTGTATGGCATGAGCGAGAAAGACATTGCAGTTTTGATTGAAAACCAGAGTTTCCGGATGATTCTCTCTTCAACATTATGAGTATGCTGGTTCCAGACGCTGTAGAGCCAGAAACCAAAACCTGAACGTGGCTGCAGCAGACGAGTCCCACTCAACTGCCCACATCGTCTTCACAAATCCGGACAAGTCCAAGCCAGTTCCGAAACCGCCAGCACCTGTAATATCCCCAAGTGAGCCTGACTGGCTACTGTGGCATGACGTATGGTCTAAATCCGTACAAACCTGCGAAGAGCTCCAATCCCCTCAGAGGCTCGTTCTTCTTTCGAAGCAACTCTTGTCGCCGCAGTTCCTGTTCATGCAACCGAAATCCGATTCCTTGTACCACTGACACTTTATCAGACTCGATGATGACGAAATGATCTTCTTTCGATAACCAAGCGCGCCTTTCGTCTTCGGTCGATAGTTGAGACTCGGTCTTGGCCCAGCACAGGCCTTCAATTCTATGTGCTGGAATTGTTATAATCCGATTACAAGACTGTACAAGGAGCTAACCACAATTCAAGACAAGTTAGCGACATAATCAATGCACAAATTGATGTTCTGCATACCTCATCAAATGCCTTCTTTACATTTCTACAACGTTCATAAACACGTAGGGCAACCATTAGATTATCTCCAATGTATAAGATCTGGCCAATAGTGTAAAGGGGATCATCTGAGTCATTGGCAACATATGCAAAATCATGCTTTTGGAATATTAATCCTAGAAAGTGCAGGTCTGGTTTGATAACTTGAGGAGACTTGCGTTGTTTGTGTTGGGTTTTGAATCCACAACTTAGACACTGCTTGTGGTCCTGACAGTGTTGCAATGCATGGTCAATTTGTTCTTGAGAGAAGTCCACAAACATAGAATTTTGCTCATCCCATGTGAGGCTTAAGAATATATGAGACAGGAAATCATTATTGAGAGACCAAAACACACCTGCAAGAAAACCTGTTTTCATTCCGGGGGTCATAATCCACTAGCAATGAGTCATCATTGTGTCTAGGGCTTGTCAAGTTACATTTCATAACAATGCTCTCCAAGGGCATATCATCACATTCAAGCATAGAAAATAAGATGCTTGGGTGAGCAGCTTCTTGCAAAATGGTCTGGGATCCATGCTGGAGCCATTGGCCATGAAAAACCTTCTGATTGGCCTCTTCATACATGTACGAGATTCTGGTGAACCTATTTGACAGATTAGAATCAGTTGGTTTGCACTTTGCGATAGAAAGTCAAACCATTTTGAGTTTGCAAGGGTGTTAATACTCCTTGAAAACTCCTGACCAGAATTTACATCCCTCTTTATATTGCAATCCTCCCCTCTCTCAACAGTGACAACATCACCAATCTAAGAATCACGTTAGTAACACTGTAAAATCCATAGATTTGACTACATACTGAGTACACAGTTGAGTCAATAATAACAGAAGTATAGTAGTTTGTAACACTTGACTTTCTTTGCCATATTATGTTGGGAGTTGCAGAATGTACTTCTGCATGAAGATCGTGGTATGGTGGAAGATTGTTGATGATATTGTCATATGTCTTGAACTTATGACGTTGAGGAAACAATCTCCGACACACTTGCAAAACAGTTTGAGTAACTACTGTTTCCGAGCTCTGAATATTCCTGACTGTGGTATCCGGGCCATCCTCTTCATTGATATCAATAACAGTGTCCGGGATTTCACCAAATGTTTGACGAATGAGGGGGATATGATTTATCTTGACCGGGAGCTCTAGAATAGAGCCCAAGGCGAATGCGCACTATTATTTTCATTAGTGTTTATTGTCCTGGAAGCGACTGCGCGTGAACTTACAACATCTGCATCATTAATTCCGTCTCTGATTCTTTGCAAGACTGGCGGAGAATATTCATCATGCAAAGCCAACAATTCCAAGAACTGAACTTTATCCACTGTCGGGTTTTTCAAAGATTCAGACAGAAGGAAGTATGTGGTCTTGTGCATGAACCAAAAGTCCTGAAAAAAAGGCTGGTATTCCACAGACGGTTCTTCCAAAATGTACCAACCATATTTTGTTTCAATGTATATTTTGCTTGGAGGATACAAGATTAGAATAATACAAAAGTTGTGCAGAGGCCACAGGCACATAAGATTCACACACCTATCCACGTCCATTCTAGTATAGTGAAAAAGATTCAAGTGACGTATGGAGACTAGTTGGACATACTGTCCTAGATCAGGGTCGGCTCCAAGCTCATCATCGTCAAAGTCACTGCTTTCATCCCACGGCGTGACAAATCCTGATGCTCGATACGCTCGCAAGGATAAGGAGTCGCGTTCTGAAATTAGAGAAGCTATGTTGACTAGTTCCTTTGTTTCAGCGTGATAAACGGCGAAGTTGTTGAAGCCACGGATAGGAATTGTGTTATCTTCATCGAGTGGAGGATCCTCTCCGACAACAATAAAGTCATTGTCCGATTCTTTTACTTCATTAGCAGTGGCTGACTCGAAATAGCCTGAGTAATACGGGTCAAGACTTTCAGGAGGGTCTGTGTGTAAATTTTGTTGTACCTGGAGAATCATCATCATATCTTGCCTTATATTTGCGCTTAAGCACAGGAGGCATGATATCTCGTCAAACAAAGTAGTCGCTTGAGTCAAATTTTGAAAACCCAGATGTCGAGGTCAAGGAAGAGTGCCGAAAAAGGCAGGACGAATGGGACAGCCGGGTCTCAACCTGCCTCTCACTCGAGACCATTTCTAATTTGTATAATATGGACTCCATCCGGATAGCCAAGGTTAGATTTTGTTCTTCGATTCCTTGTTTGGGCTTAAGGGCGGGCATGTAGGTGGAGGGCGTTATTTGCACCAAAACCACAGTATCCAGGATAGGAACTCTCCACCTTACGACTCACCATCTGATATTTCGTTATGACGACGATAAGCTGGAAGAGATGTGGGTGAGCATCTGGGCTGGATATACATGAACATATTATTTCCTAACTGTGTTCCTTCTAGGTTCCCTACCCTTTGATCTCTCTAGTAACCCGTCTACCTCAAACCTTGCACGGAAAATGTCCTCTAACTATTCGGACACGAACCTTCGAATACATCTTCCTGGCTTTTGACAATGAATCAGACTCGATAGACGTCTTCGATAGTGTCAAGGAATTAACCGTCGCTAGTAAGTAGCAACTTTATTTTTGAACAGTTTCTTAGTCATTGCTTATCTCTTCCCGCTTCTAGCATCTGTCAACCAACTATATGCCTTCTCTTATGTCCCGAATCCATCGTTGCAGACTAAGAATGGTTGGTCCATATATTCACCTCGGGAAGAGTTCGGCCGTATGGGTGTCGGTTCGCGGACGAGAGCATGGCGGTTTACAGATATCAACAAAGATTACTCTGTGCGTTTTCCAGTGCTGGTTATACTCTTGTTTTTCGCCAATAACATTCAGATGCTCTAGTTTTCTCCAACATATCCGGCTCGCATGGTTATCCCAACTCGCATAAGCGATACAACTTTACAGTATGCTTCAAAATATCGGAGTAAATGTCGCATCCCGGTATTAACTTATTTGCATCGGACTAATTACGTGCGATATCAGTAAATTATCTCCTGGATATACAGTTGACAAATGTCTCTAGGCAAGCATTACTCGTTCGAGCCAACCTATGGTCGGGCTCACCGCAAATCGGTCTATTCAGGACGAAAAACTCATCGAGGCCGTCTTCCAAACCCACCACTCACCCGAATCTCGCGTACCCGTTAATGTTTATGGTGCTACGACTACGAACTTAATCATCGATGCTAGGCCCACGACTAACGCAATGGCAAATACGGCAAAAGGCGCTGGAACAGAGAACATGGATCATTACAAAGATGCGAAGAAGGCCTATCTTGGAATCGACCATATCCACGCGATGCGGGAATCTCTTGCGAAGGTAGTTGAAGCCTTGCGAGGAGTACAAGTTTCCGGGCTTGACGGCAGACCCCTCGAAGATACCAATGCTAGCGAAGTAGACATGTCTCTCAATGTACTGGATAGAGACGCTCTTCGCAGATCTGGCTGGTTGAGACATATTTCGATAATCTTAGAGGGCACAATCCTCATCGTTCGGAATGTCCACATCAATTCTTCCCACGTGCTTATACACTGCTCTGATGGATGGGATCGAACCTCACAATTATCTTCCATGGCGCAACTGTGTTTGGACCCGTTCTACAGAACGATGCGAGGGTTTCAAATTCTGATTGAAAAAGATTGGGTGTCGTTCGGTCACAAGTTTCTTGATCGATGTGGCCACCTCTCATCAGAGAAGTTTTTTCAGGCTCCATTAGAAACCGGAGGCGGAGGCGGAGGAGCCGAGGCAGCACAAGCATTTTTTGCTTCCGTACAGAACAAATTCACGTCACCGAATCACCTGAAGGAGATGAGTCCTGTCTTTCATCAATTCCTCGAATCTGTCCGTCAAGTGCAACGGCAGTTCCCTGAGCGATTTGAATTCAATGAACGTTATCTACAACGTTTGCACTATCACCTTTACTCGTGTCAGTTTGGCACGTTTTTGTTCAACAGCGAAAAGGAACGGAGAGTTGGTGAAGATGGGAACAAGCCGCCATGCGAATTGACGATTAGTGTGTGGGACTGGTTCAACAGTCCATCCGAATTGGAGCAGAACCGGAACCCTAGTTATGATCCTTCGCTGGATGACTTGAATCGACGTGATTCCAAATCAGATTTGGGCGTCTTGATACCAAATCCGAAAGACATTCGTTTTTGGCACGAGCTATATGGTCGAACTGACGAAGAAATGAACGGCAGATTCGTGATGACGCAAATCCAAGGACCAGAGTATCTCGGTCCTGTGGAAGGGCAAGACGGTGATCCAGTATTACAAGGAGTTTCACCCAGCAAGGTACCATTACCACCTTCACCAGCAATGTCCCCTTCTCCAACAATATCTCGTCTAAATGCAGCCGTATCATCCATCGTCTCCGGTCAAAGGAGTATTTCTCCGTTACCAGTCCGTCCTTCGTCGCCTGAAAAAAAGATAGATAGTTTCCGAGCTACTCCACAGTCACAGCCTTCGTCTTCTTTACAAACGCAAAGCTCCTCGTCCGGTTTAAGGTCACCTTCTCCATTGCATCGACAGAACTCTGATATATTCGCGAGTGGCGGCATGAAGTCAATGTGGGGCCGACTGTCTAACAACGCCACAGCAGCCATCTCTGCCATGCAGGGCGCTTACGAAGGTGTGTCGAAGGATCTCAGATCGCTTTCAGGAGGCTCAAGTGGAGAAGAAAGTCAACGAGATGGCGAACTCAGGAGTCGAGGGGAATTGAATGGCTGGGGGGATGGCGAGGAGTCCTCACTACGTCAGTCAGATTTCAGATCGACCACACTGAGCACAGTATCCACGAACCCTTGGGCTACCGTTGGAACGAATCCAGACCTATCTACCTCTACGTTGATGGACAATCCTTGGAGTTCCGTAAGGGACAGTCGTTCGCGCTCCAGGCCTTCAGTAACTCAACCCGGACTCTTATACGATGAACCTGTTGGATTTCCTTATGATCCCAGCATCGCGAAGCCCCCAAGTCGGACTCCGACGATATCGTCAGTATCTAAAAGTAGCGTTAATGCGTTGGACAATAGTAGACAGGAGATTCCACGGAGTCCTACGGAGCCCTCTAAACCTTCGGAGAGGAATATAGACCCTCTTGGAGTCGGGTTATAGCCCATGTTTTAGTAAATGAGTAATTGTTGTTTAGCTTCGTTTTGCTGTGATTTTCATCCAAGTGTACACTGTAAAACTGTTTCCTTCTCGGGACAGATGTTAATTAAGAATTATTCCCACGCTCATTTATCCTGTGGTCTACGTGTGGACATGTTCTAGATAAACAGTGCAACAAAAAATAAAAAACTAAATGCAACATATACGTCATACAAACGAAGACACTTTGACAGGCTTACGCACTGCCGCTGAATTCCCTTCGTTGAATTTATACCTGACCTTATATCCAGTCGCACCCCCCTCCCCCACCACTTTTGTTTTCTTTGTAGAATTGACGCTGACTGGCTTCTTCATGTCGATAAGTCGACCAAAGAAATCGGTCGGTGGCTGCAAAGCACAATAACGACACGTAAAGTTCAATAAATTGTTTTCCCAGACGAGAAGAATAGAGAACGAAGAACGAAAAAAAAAGGGAAGGCTTACTCACTCTATCTGCTATATCAAGTTTTGGATTCTCCATCTTGGCGCGTTTGCTGTCGTTTGGACCAAGAAGTTCTTCGTCAGCAATTCCTTCTGTTTCATCTCTAGTCCTGGCAATGCAATGCCGTGTTCAATTCATGATCTTTTTATAATGACAGTAGAGGGAGAATATAAAATTCACCTCTTGCCAAAGAAATTCTTCTTATTAGGTTTTTGTGCCTGGACGCCTTCCACCTGTCGGGAAATAAGCCTCGCTTCGATCTTAACAGAATACGGGCATGTAAGCAAGAATTAATGATACCTATGACTGAAGGGAAGGGAGGAATGTAGGTAAAAATTCACCTCTGCAGCTACGAGATGCCTCACAGCATATCTCGAAGTAGCAATATCACTTGCTCGTTTCCCATCATACGTCACGAATACGTCTAATGGTCTGGAAACAATCTTCTCAGCTTTTCAAGTTGATAAAACAAAAAAATCCAAGACTCAAAACTCACGGGTCAAGTCGGTAAACCAATTGTCCGTCTTCTCCCTTATCTTGGATAAATCGCAGCTCCAATGATACCATCAAGTCGACTAATCGCGTGAGGGTGGCACGTTCTTCGGGCCTGATCACCGTGCTGCTTACCTGCCAAGAGTATATGTAAGCTTCCGCGCATGCAAGTACATATACGTATAGTCAATCGCCGTACCGGTCGCAGCGGAGGAGAAATTATCCTATTAATATATGGGGATAACTCCAGCTGTAGGATTTGGTCACTGGCGAGATGCCTGAAGCTCCCAGCTTCACGCCCACTGGCCGCTCGGATACAACGAGCAAACGACTTGTAAATCTCCTCATGAGAACGAGTGTTGACGTAATTCTAGTGTCAAATGTGAGAAACGGTGGTTGACGTAAAAATAGCGTGCGAGTGTAAAGAGAGGAAGGGGAAAGAAATCGGGCGTACCTCCCAGTCTGCCTTTGGTCTTTCTGCCCGAGGTGCTCCCCTCTCTTGGAAAAGAGGATAGAATGGAACGACCATGTATGGAAGATACTGCAAGAGCGAATACTCTCTCTCAGTGCGCATCTCTCCAGACATCAGATCGTAGCTTCCTAGCCATTCCATAGCCTTTTCGTATCTCGTAAAATTACCGTCGTGCTTATGCAGATTCGCATAATGTTCGAAACAGCCTAAGGAAAGGAAAGGAGGCAAATTTGTTAATATATCCAATACGAAGGTAATTGAGAATTAATGTGTTACCTAATGCAACCTTGTCTATAGCACCTGTACCCTCAACTTCTCGGCTCAACCGACCAACATATTTTGACTCCTCTTCTTCGCAGATTCCCAACTCCTTAACACGTTTCCGCGACATGGGCGAAAACAAGTTGTTCAGGACAGTCAACTGCGAGGCCTCAACTTCCTTTACCCCTACCGTGGCCTTCTGCACCATCGATTCCGTCACGACATCACCGCCACGCGTCTTAATAAACTATGTAGATGAAAATGAGAGGCGAGCTGAACAACCACTCGAGTAATAAATATAAAAATACATACCTGAAGGGTATTTAAACAACCTCTCAAATCACCTTGAGTAATACCGACAAGCGTACCAAGAGCTCGCGAGTCTGCCTTCAGGTTCTCAAAATCGCATATCTCGCGTAAACGCTTCACGAGATGTATATCCATCGGGCGTGCAAGACGGATTATTCGAGCGTGCGGCCGGAGTTTAGTCAACGACGAAGCATACAAATCGTTGCATATGCATATTATGGGACGTAGGACCGGTCGTTTCCCATTATCACCTTTTCGACCTATTACCGTATGTAAGTAATAAGAAATACCACTTCACCATTGAAAGTCTGAGACTCACGCTTCTTCTTAGGATTCTCCTGTATCAATTGCACGAGCTTCTGTATGAAGCCAGATGACTGTAATTAAGCAAATGAAAAAGAAATTCAGAGAATGCATTTCAAATAATATAAAAGTGAATCACATACTGTTTCTCCCGCACCAGTTGCGCCGTCAATTTCATCAATAACCAGAAGAACAGGTTTTGAACTGCCGACCGCTGCACCGGACTCTAAAGCTGGTCTGATTCGCTCATCAACTACCTGACCCGATCGAGCGTCACTACAATCAATCAAACACAAAAACAACAGGTAACAGAATTATTTCATGCTAGAAAAATAGAGGAAGATGAATACGCACCTCGCGTTAATCTCAAAAACTTTATAACCAGCTTGTTGAGCTGCAATATGAGCAAGTGTAGTCTTGCCCAAACCCGGAGGGCCCGATATTAGCAGTAACTGATTGAAAACCGAAGGAGCTCGTTAACTTGACGACTTTTTATTTTCTGACAACATACCTTCTCTCGAGGTCGACGGTACTCATCGAGGTTGTTCCGCTCACCACCATCCTCTTTCACCATCCTCCTCTTCCCTTTCCCAAACACACACCAATCCCACTCTTTCAACCAAGCCATAACTTCCCGATGAACTCGATCATCGCCCAACAAGTCTGTATACCTCCGAGGGCGATAACGATCGACCCACATATCGTTTTCTATTTTTGACGTAGACGCAATCCCCTGGCGTGATGACACCCGTGCCCTGCAAATAAGAGAGTCACAAACTAAACAGAGAGCGACGGACGCATTCAAGTTATACGCCTTACGTCTCGGTACTATCACCATCAAGTTTCCTAGCTGCCGACACCGCTAAGTCGTCCAACAACCTATGAACAGGCACATCAAGCAAATTCCCAATCTGCCCTGCAGACGTCACAGTCCTCTAAAAAAAACACACACACACACACACACACCCGCAGACAAAAATGAATAAAAACAAACAAATAATAGATACAAACTTTTGTGTGACGCGTACCTTTCTCGCACGATCCACCAAAGACTTTTTCTTCACATACACAGGTTTTCCATCAAACGAAGACGCCCGGATCATAAAACTAGGAAAGCTGCTTTCTCCACTAACACGCACCGACGATCCGCCACGGGAGTCGTTTGTTGTGGACCCGGACCCAGCATGGGCCCGTAACAGGTCAGATATCTCAGGGAAGGCATCTTCATCATCTGATAACCAAAAAGAAACGTTCTGTCACCCAATTGCAAAACGAAAAAAAAAAAGGACGAGAGCTACCATGCACACATACCTTGAGTTTGTGAAAACGGCGTAAAAGACGATCGAGAACTAGTGAACGCTGTGGAACAAGTGCAGCAATGAGCAATCCAACGCAAGATCCACAAGCCCATATTTCTCTTCCTCTCACCAGTTGTCGTTGACAGGCTCCTCGTAGTCGTAGTACTAGTGGTAGTAGTCGACGACGCGCCCAGCAAGCCATTTGCCACAAACGAACTCGCAGACGCGGCACCATCTTCGTCTATCTGACCAACAGACCCAGATTGAGATGTTGTAGAAGAACAAAACGCGTAGATCGTGTCCTCGTCTCCTTGTGTCTGGCTTTCAGGTATATCGGTCGAACCACAAGCGCCAGATAATAACCCGTTGGATACGAATGCAGGTGTCTCCACATCGATCAGAGATTTAGGGGCATTAAACAAGAGACTGGGCTTCCCGAACATATCTAGAGCCATCGAGCGACAGCAGAGTAGTAAGTAGTAGTAGTTAGTACGCGACGCGAACGCTCTCGTGACTTTTACGTATCAACTTTCTCAAAAACACTTCAGTAGGCCGCCACCCAAAAGATAGATTCCAAAACAACTACGAAACTGACATGGAATAGAGATTCCACATAAAACCCCATAAACAACCCAGCCAGCCAAAATTGATACCCAAATATTTACGATACCCCCACCAACACTTTCCCTATATCACCAAACCACCAGAATAGCTCTGCCTACACGACTAAATGGATCAGCAACGACCCTGAGATGTGACAGAGTGCCACAATACACACAAAAACATTCCCAGTGCCTGTCATTCTATACTTATTTTTGGAGAGTGGTGGCACTGGGGTCGCGACTTAGCTCTCCTGTAGTACCTTACATCTGCGACTGATGAGAGAAAGATCCAAAAAAAAAAGTGACTTTTACGTGACCCTCACAGCGTGATACATAGTTGGAAATTTAAATGATAACATGGATAATTTTGATACACAGAGATGATTCAAATGATCAGCACATCGAACATAAAATTGCAAGCAAAACCCATCCCGCCCGCTAACTTACACACACCAACGTTACATCCTGAGCCTCGCCTATACGTCATCTTGGAAAACTCAGTCGTCGTTGTCGTGGAATCTTCGGCAGACTAATCAAACTCGACTGTAGATCAAGAAACTTCCTATGAGGCCTCCTAGCGGTAAACAGCTATAATAAAAAAGAGAAGCTGTCAGTCAACAACCAAACAGAAACTTCTCCAACTCCACCGAATGGCGCACCTTTCCGTCCAACCAATCGAGTTGTATATTCGCAGAATAGAAATGCGCCTCGCGAAGCCTAGGGTAATTGAACAAGAAATAAGACTTCAGCACCAGAACATCCTCCGCATCAACTATCTTGTCCCATGTATCTGGATGGAGACTGTTCCCAAGGCACAGGTACTCCAACGAAGGCGGAAGTTGCAAAGCCAAAAACATCGCAGTAACAGTCTGTTTTCGAAACCAAGAATTAACACACAACACTGGATAAATCAATGACATCTGCATGTTACCTCTATGCTCTGTGTCCCCAGCCCTCCGGGGTTGCGTCCCCATACAAGGTCATTACCATGAATAGTCAGGGACTTCAAGTTCGGAAATCGGACCGCTAGCGCATCACATAGCTCTTGGCTAGACTTGGTGACACACACAGTTATCTTCTCCACCCTATCAGCAGCAGCCGACAACCGGTCAAGTATGGCGATAACATCGTCCGGCTCGCTTCCCAATTCCGAAATCGTGGCTAGCGACAGTTCTCGCACGGGTCTGTTCTGAATGAATAAAGGGATAGCCCAATCCGGTGCCTCCAGAATCGTCAAATCGGGTATCAGCTCATCCGCAAGAGGAGTGTCGAAAACGATTTCACGACGAGACGCCGAATCACAGACGCAAAGACGCAACTCGACAAGAGAGGGAAACTGAGCTTGGGAAATCAATTAACACACAACCCTCAAGTAAAAGAATAGAACCAACCAAGAGCTTTGACAAAATAAGGCGATTGGACCGCATACCACGAACACTTTAGTGAGCGCAGGGAGCTATACCCAGCCCCGATCTCCACGATATCCGTAAGCATCAAATGCAAATGTGAAGGCGACGGGAACAAAATCAGCCGGCGCAAAAATTCCGGATGCATCAGCGACAACCAATACCGGTACGAAGAGCGCGTCAGCGTCGGAGACGCACCAACATCCAAACCCTTACTCGGCCAAGTAATTTCTAAATCCCTGACCGCCACGACCGGTCCGCTAGTATCAGCCGGCGCCAAGGGGGATGCAATATGACAATCCAAAGCCGTGAACGACTCAAGCGACGATAACCCATGAAGCTGCCTGAGATGTCCAGAGCTGAACACAACGCGGCGGCATTTCAAAGCACGAAGATGTGGGAACTGCGGCAAAGACCTGAATATTGCATCTATGATAACGCTGAGCTCAACCGTGCCTTCCTCTCTCCTCCCAAAGATAATCTCCGGTAACACATGCACTTCTCGGACACCATGCCCAATTCTCTCCGAAGTGAAAAACTCCAAGCGTTGTGTCACACGCCCAGAATCCGCTTGTCGGCTCATAAGGTGGCCAGAAGTAGGGCTTTTTGCACAGGTTGGGCGGAAACATATGCGTTGGAAGAGGAGTGGTTGGGCCAAAAATTGGAAAGATTTAGATGTTAGGGTGACGTTTTTGACATCCTGTACGCTCGCAGATAAGAGATGCGGAAAGATTTGTAGCCAGACTTCAGGAGGAATTCCTTGATAACCGTGTCGCACTGCGGGCGCTCGTTGAGTGATAGTTTTTCGGCGTTGCCTCTTCATGGCCTTGAACAACAGCAGAAAGTTTCCGGTTGTAGCTGTGTCAATATACGGTTTCAAGTGTACACACGTATGATGAAAGAGCGGGGTTTGTTCTCGGAGAAGTACAAAAGATTAGATAAGATTCTAATGAAAGACAATATATATATTAGGGAACAGTACAAACAGCAGGTAATTGATGCAACAAGATGAAACAACAAGAACACTTATATCGCCGGTATAAATCTGTAGATTAAACATTGTCGAACACAATTGAAAGTTACGACACTCGAATGTCATAGCAACGTTCAGCTTTCTTCAAAAAACTGGCGCAGTGTGTTGTCAAGAATCGTAAGACCTTTCTCCATGGTGTCTTCTGTGCCAGCATAAGTAGCACGCAAATAATTTACTCTCTGTTCAGAACATCAATTGAGAATCTGGAATATAATCGAGGAAGTACTGACATCAAGAAGGTGGTCGTTGCCGGTGCCAGCCGTCGCCGTTGGATCTTCACTGACAAGGAAAATCGGTGCCGGCATTATAGCTAATCCAGCATCCATACACCTAAGACAAGCCAAACAATAAATAAAAAATCAACATTCAGAGACAGCTATGCAAAAGTAGAACAGACCTAGCAAAGAAATCTTCAATTAATGCCTTGCAGTTGGTCAAAGGCATGGCGTCTCCACGATCGGGGCGCTTCTCATACTTTGGATGACGTTCCAAGTTGACCTTGATCCAGAGGAACATGCCAGCCTGAGGTGCTGTTGCCGTCGCGTAACCGGTAGGAGCAATTTTACGATTGAAAAGGTCCAAAAAGAAATTGCGTCTTCTCTGATACTCTTGGGACAAACTGTTGACCCATTTCGCAAACCCATTAAGAGTCCACCCACGCTCTCCTAGCATCTCTGTGACGAATAACTGCCCAAATCCGGCAGGTTGCTGAGTTGAGTTGTCAATCAACTCAATAAGGTTCTTGTGGAAGGCCGGAGAACTTGTTATTGCGCCTAGACGCATACCAGGAGCCAGGATTTTGGAAAAACTAAAAAAGGAAGTCGGTCAGGTCAATGTTCGAAAGAGATAGAGGTATGTAGCCAACCTGTCGACACGCAGGACACGGCCATCGACATCCATCGAGAGGAAAGAAGGAATGAAAGAATTTGCAAATTTTTGTAGGAAAGATTCGTCTGATTCGTCAACAATCGGACGATCAAATTGTAAAAAGTAATAGGGATCTAGGTGACGTCCAAATTGTTATTGAAAGAATATGATCAATGGAAAGGCTTACCATCTTCAAGTATAATTAGATCATATCGCTGCGCAATGGCATATATACGCTTTCTACGTTCGTAACTTAGGGTAGACCCGGTAGGGTTTTGTCCACATCTACGAAAGAGTAACTGTTAGGCCGAGAAAAGGAACGTATAAGGTGACACACGGTACAGTATACAACACATGAGGTCTCTTTCCTTGGACTCGCTCATTCCAGGTCATCAAGATTCTCTCTAAATCATCAGGGATCAAGCCACCTTCGTCAATCTTCACTGGGGCCCATTTTACACCTTGAGCGATAACAGCATTTGTCAATGCAGAAAACGTAAGTTCGTCCGCGAGGAAAAAGTCTCCTCTATCCCCGAACATTCTGAAGCACTTGGTTATACCATCACTATTACCGAGTGTCAGAGTCACCATATGATTTTTCGGGGAGTGGAAGAGGTTGATAAGTTTGGTAAGAGCTTCGAGAGTAGGGCCGAGTCCAGCCCCAGCGCCGTAAGCCAAGGCGGTGTTCAAAGATAAAGAACCAGGTTCAGAGCTAGAACCTATGGATTGTGAAGGGCCGGAACCATTTCGCCAAGCCTGAACGGGATCAGCGCCTTGAATGGCAGCGATTTCGAATTCTACTTTTCGGATAGGATAGAGGCTGACATGAGGATCTCCTGAGAAATGATTAGGTTCAAGACATGCGCAACAGTGCTTGAAAAAAGAGAGTCGCATACCGTTGGCAAGAGTGATGACATTACCGAGACCTCTAGCATGAGCCATCCTCCAAACGTTCTTGATCTTATTTGGTACTTGCTCGCGGGCATCACGAGAGAGGTGGTGGGACAGGTCGCCGGATGGGTGAGCAAGAGGGATGGGAAATTCGTTGTAACCTTTCTCATCGATCGGCTTGGAGATGAGATGATTACGATGTCTGATAAACAACAAGGAGAGGACGCTGTGGAGGAGATGGACATAAGACTGAAGGAAGACTACACAAGCGGAGCAAGAGTCCTTGATGATCTTGACAGAGTAGACCATAGCTTTGAGCGAGGAAGACTGACAGAGAGAGAGATGGTGAGGAAGAGAGGGAGGACCCAGTGCGGGAAGGAGATGAGCTGCAGAATAATATAAAGAGATATAAAGGAGACATGTGAATGCAGTATGCCAACTGTACGACGATGAAAGCTGAGAGCGGGGTGTTTGGGGTCTGACAGATTTCAGAGTGAAAAATGGCCCAGAGCGAGAGGAGATGACGATGACTGGAGGTGTATTATGTTGCCAGGTCCGATGTGTGCACAAGCGCACAATGTCAGGACCCCCGAGAGGTGTCCGACAGTTGAAAAGAAGCGTGACTTTTGCTTCTCGGACTTGAGAAACGCAATAGCGTGACCGTTGCGCCAGAAGGTCGCTTTTTCAAATCCACTATGGCTGCACAATTCATCCGCCAACCTGTTAGCGCGCGTCTGCATCTGTCGCTCCATTCACCATCGGAAACCTCTGAGCAATAAATAGTCTTACCAAAGTTGATCAATCATTACCATCAGCACCGCACGCAAGTCACAAGGAACATCCCTATATCTTACGGTGCTGGCTCTCAGAACGGATCCTGGAGTTGAATGACACCGCTTGTCGGGACCGCGCAACTGCGTGTTTTGACTTACTCCTATATAAGGTGCAATCCAGCGGCCCTGCAAACCAGTGTGTGTTTTACTGGGACATGACTCACCACGAAAACTGGCTCTGGCAACTGGAGAAGGCTTCAAACACCGGTAAAATTATTGATCACAGTGACCCGCCCATATTCCCAGAGAATAGTTGCAGTGGATTTCAAATCGACCAAAAAAAACCCGTTGGATCGGGTATCCTTGCCATGGGGTGTTGTTGCTTAACGGACAAGACGTTGGATGTAATCATGGACATTGAATTTGATGTGTCTATCCTATAGAGATGATCAGCTGTTATCTACGGAGCTCGTCTATACGTACGAAAGACCATATAAACGTGTCCACAATGGATCCCAGAGAAGCGTCGATAGGGAAGTGGAACTGATCCCATAGAGATGCAGAAGGGCACACTATACCGGTTGAGAGTGGGATGCCGTGATACACTTGGATTAGAAATGAAGAGGCCATTCTTCTCGGGTAACATAGTTCCTTCCACTGAGTGTGTGGTTGAGTCTGGATCAACTTGTTTCACCTGCAAATTCGGAAGCATTCCGAGTGGCTCAGCCCCGTGTCCGGTTATCTTCCCGTGCCTTGATCACTGATTCCTCCCCTCTAGATGTTATCCCTCGTTCCTTCATTCTCTGAGATACTATATCGCGGCACATTTCATTATCTTAAAGATACCACGCCAAGCATCAGACCTGGTTTATATAAGAAATAGGAGCCAGCCCCCAATCAAGCTCGACTCTACTGAGCATTATCTGAGGAACCATCGCCTTGGACTACCATGAATTCAGCGCGGGGATAGCCAGATCTCTGGTGAATTGGTCCATATATTGTAAAAGCATGCTAGGACGCTTCAAATTTGATCCTTGGCAACCTATTATCATCATTCCTAGTGATGATGACAATTCCGTTGTAATCGCGCAAACCACATATTTCACTCTGCATTCGAGGCTCCTCGTTTCATTTGTATGTTGTCATGCACAACTTTATAGAATACGAACGCAGTTACCGTGAAACCATGGCTTTTAGGGGATGGTGCTAATGATGCACATATGTTCTCTTGACATCGTTAGCTGGATCGCATCTTGGGTAGTTACGGGTTCAATGTTGGGGCTTGAAGCTTATATATGGCAAGTGTGAGCGACTGTGGGAATTTCTGCTCCCCATGCAACCCTGAACCGATGTATTAGTATTACAAGACCGAGGAGAGATATCTAGCCAGGACGGTAGAGCCTGTGTCAATAACAAGTTTTAGAGCTCAACAAATCCGACCGAAATTACATTTGAAGGTTAACACACGGTCCCGGAAGACGCTAGCTTTAAGCTCCATGTTTGAACTTTGAGACCTGAGAAAGTCGCTGTTGGAGAGATTACACTCTGCCTGCAGCGCGGTGATTAATGAATTTACGACCCATTAGGTTTGTGTCTGGTATATAGTCCCCTTGTGCAGGATTCCATGCTAATCCTAACATTTCATGTTTTATAAGACTTCTATTGCAACTATCATTGAAACTCGTGTTCGGCAGTTCATATACTTAGCCAATGCCATATATTAGATAGTTGGCGCTTGAGTGCGTGACTCCGGCTGTATCCGTGTGCTGGTGGTCGCCACATCCTCGCGCGCTTTCCACGTCCTTGAAGAGAATGGCTTTCGGTATGTGATATTCACCGCTAAGACCATTATCAAAGACTGACAAACGCGTTATGTCGGATCCTCGTACAGCCTCCCGCGCCAGATCTTTCCAGCCTACCTTGGAAAGCATTCCACCGCCTAATGTCAGTTATCGTCAAAGGATTACTACAAGCACTCCTGTGCATAAACATCCTCTAGTAAGCTGCCGACTGCCACCGATGTCTCAGGTGGTACTCAAGATGTGTCCCTAGAACCCTCTTTTCTTCCTGCTTCGAGCTGCATCCATTTATCCCGAGAAACTCGCGATTGCTCATCCGGACGTTCAACATCCCGTATTCTACACATTCTCCGCATGGTTCGCCTTTTTTCCTGCCACGATACAGATACCACATACATAACCCTGTCTACATTCAGGGCTCAGAGAGTTCAGAATCTAGCGTATGCCTTGATTCAGGCCGGGATTAGGGTGCGGGATCGAGTAGCTGTGTTATCCCCTAATACGTCAGTGCGGCATGCATTTCTGATGCGTTTAGACGCATTATCAATTACTTTCATCTCCTATCTAGTCCTATGATCGCAGATGCTTATCAAGGAATAATTGCCGTCCGTGCAATCATATGTCCCATCAATACCAGACTCACCCCCGGAGAAATCGCATATATCCTGGAACACAGTCAATCTAAATTAATTCTCGTAGACCACGAATATGTTCATTTGGTCAAAGACGCAAAGGTTCCGATTATCGTTTGCCATGACACTGGGCGGCATGGTGATCCTTATGAGGACTTTTTGAGTTCTGGAAGAAGGTTCAGCTCTGAACAGGGATGGTGGGGATTAGACCCCGAAGACGATGAGGATGCAGGCGCGGTGCTGTGTTATACGTGCGTACTTTCACCGCCTGACTTGGCTGATGTTCAATCCTTTGTTTTGCATCCGATAGCTCTGGCACTACCGGTCGTGTAAATCGAATCTTGTCTGTTATTAATGCCAGTGACTTACGCGCGCTTTTACTCAGCCAAAAGGTGTATTGACTACATTCAGAGGTCAGTCAATCCTTGCGAATGTCCTGGTAACCCCGGACGCTTAATTTTCTTATCAAGGGTCGTATCTGGCTGCTATCGCTAATGCTTACGAAACTAAGTGCGTGGTGAGTCTCCGTTTCCAAATTATAGAATGTTCCCGAATGTGTGTTATTGCAGGATGGAACGACATTCTACATATCTATGGTCGGTCTTTAGTATATATACTCTTCTGTTACGGTTTGCTCAGCTATCGATCAGGGTTCTGCCCATGTTCCATGCAGCTGGATGGACGTACCCTTGGGCTATAACTGCATCTTTCGCGACTCAGGTATGGCAATACGCATACGTGACATAATCAATATTTATTAGTCGCAGATCACTCTACGTAGCGTATCTTATCCTGAGATCTGGAATCATCTACTTCATTCTGGCGTAACACATTATTGTGGTGCACCAACAGTACAGGTATGCAGTTATCTGTACTTCTGATAGCAATTAAATAAATCCTTAATAGATTGGGCTTATCAATGCACCAGACGCTAGAAAAGTCGATAGACCGATAACTGCTATCATAGCTGGATCCGCTCCGACAGCGCATCTAATTGGAGAACTAGAAAAGATCGGTATAAACCCAGTCCATGTCTACGGCTTGACGTAAGTAAACCGCCTTTTTTTTTGTTTGCGTGAACGCTCCTAACTTTCGACATTCAACATTCAGGGAGGTATGGATATCATGCCGATTTCTTCATTACCGACTCAACATGTGCTTTTAGACATATGGTCCCTTTACACGATATTATCCACCCAGTGAGTGGAACACTCTAAGCTTGAAGGAGCGAGCAAGGTATATGGCGCGGCAAGGGTTCATGTTCCTTACTGCTGGAGAAACGAGAGTTATATTTCAGAGCGACGGAGAGGAGTTCAAAGATGTCCCTATGGATGGAAAAACTGTAGGAGAAATCGTTACACGTGGAAACATTGTCATGAAGGAGGTAATGAACACACAAACGGTGATGATTAGCAAGCTGATTCTATGCTCTATTCCAGTATTTTCGAGACCCTTCTGCGACGAAGAAGGCTTTCCAAGGGGGCTACTTCCATAGTGGCGATCTTGCTGTTATGCATCCGGATGGATCTATCGGCATCCAAGATCGCAGTAAGGATATTATCATATCTGGAGGAGAGGCGAGTAACCTCAAACCTGACTGGGGAATCTCTCGTCGTTGATCGCCATTTTAGAATGCGTCGAGCTTAGCCATTGAGCAAGAACTGTGCACTCATCCTGATATTCTAGAGGTTGCAGTAGTTGCTCGTCCTCATGCAAAATGGGGAGAACGACCAATGGCCTTTGTATTGCTTCGGCCAAGCGGGGCTAAGAAATGGGTACTACGGGAGAAAGAGTTCGAGGTAGACTTGAAGATACATGCAAGGAAAAATCTCCCAGGTTTTGCTACTCCAGAGTGGGTCAAGATTGTAGATGAACTGCCAGTAAGTCACTTCTTATTGTACCCCCCGTAGAATACGTGCTCATTTTTGAGCAGAAAACATCTACGGGTAAGATACAAAAGGTTGCGCTGAGGAAGATAGTAGCCAAACTTTAGATATGACAATGCTTGTCGCGTTGTGATGAATTTGGTTGAACTTGACTAGAGCTGAACCCGGGCCGGTATGCAGGCGCTTATTCAGTTACTTTTAGAAAATATTAGCACGCGAGTGTGGCTGATATTTGGACAAGTTTGCCTGCTGTGGCGGTTCATTGAACAAAACTAGTCAACGACCACCTACGACCGACTGACGAGTAAGGTGGCTCAGCTTGCTGATTGACACAAAACACCCGTACTCGTCGTTGTTGTTTGCTTGACTACACTTCTGCAAAGAGGCTTTGTAAAAAAAGGTGTCCCTCAACGCGCCAGTTCGCAGTACAACCCACCGCGCGTATGGCTCAGCCGAGACGGACACAATACCCTCGTTCAAACCACCAGCCTCTTCGTCGCGCTCCAGACGCTCGTAAACGTGCCTTCTCCGCTACAAACCATACCCCGCATTCGTCTCAGTCCTCTGCCACTGAGTCACCACCGCTCTCTTCTCGAGCTGTGTTGATCCCTCTGCACCTTAACCTCCGCCGCTTGCCTTCCCGTCTTTTGCTGTCCCAGACGGAGAGCATGCGTGATGCTGCCACTGCCAAGTCTTTTGTTCAGGCTGGCACAAAACGGAAACGGTCTGTGAGCGGGACTGAGAATGTGACTAGTGCACGCGTTATTCGGGCTGCTGGAAGGTATAAAAGGCACAAGTCCTCCCAGGATAGTAGTGATGAGGACGCGGGGAGTGCAATGGAAGTTGATGCGCAAGGCCCTTGGGCGGATAATGATTCAGAAAATGGTAATTCATCGGGCGACTCCTGTAAGTCTATATATTCATCCGCGTGTGATTGTTTTTACACGAAATTTTGAACACATTTAGCTGATGAATATTATCTTAACGATGCCTCTTCTCGCGAATTACTACGTCTGCGGAAAGACGAACTTGTCAGATTATATTCTTCTGCTGGTCTTTCTGAAGATGTAGAGCATTTGACCAAGCACGATTTGGTTCAAGCTATTATTTCTGCGCGAGACGATATGGCGGAAGTACCGCCGTCGTCGCCTTCTGGGTTTACCTCTAGTGATGGTTCTTCGGATGATGGGCATTTCGCAGGAGGCGAAGAAACTGATATTGGTGCGGGATTTCGACCCGTCAATGGTGTGAATGGGCTGCGTCGGCGAGTTACGGTTCAGACTCTGGCTCCTTCCACTCGTGGGAGACAGGCAGTTACTGGCAGGACTATGTCTTTGACTCAGATAGACAAGCCGCACACCAATAAACTCAAATACCCGGCTCTTGGGACTCGTTCGAGCTCCAGGTGAATCTTATGTTGTTTCCAGTCTTTTCCTCTAGTGCTTATGTGGGATGCTCTATTGAAGAAAATCAGGCAGCTCCAGTAGATCTTCGCCTTCTGTTTCAGCTATGTCAACGAGAGGATTACCTTCGCCACCTGCTACACGACAGCGGACACGTAAAGTATCTGCTGATCAGAGCAAACATACTCAGGGCAAGGAGAAAGGCAAACAGGTCGAGTTTAGTCGCGATGTAGAGGTTGTAGACTTGGAGAGGAGCGGGGAGAGTGACCTTACGGATCTGGCAGATCTGGAGCACGCGTCCCCTAGCCCTAGACGGCTGAGAAGCAAAGGCGAGAAGACTGACCGCCGGGTGGATTGCGACTTGAATCGGAGAGTAAGTTCAAGACGCAAAGTTAGACATAGAGTGGACTCTTCTCAGCGGAAGGATGAGGATGAGGAGGTGGTCGATATTTCGGAAGACGATGAATGCGACCAGTTGATGTCTTCCCCTACGCAATCTACGTCGTCAGACCCGAATATGAGTCGAGGTCGGCGAACTCCCGTTAAACACCGGTTACGTCCAAGACCGGTTCAAATCCACACACCACCTAGCGACGGAGACGACGAAGATGAAGACGATGAGACAGCTCTGGAAGTCCAGTCTGGAAGTCCGGAAGATGACGACGAGACGGACGAGCTTGCTACTCCCGTAAAGCCACGACGACTCCGGAATGGAAAGGTTGTCAGTGACCAACAGGAAGTAGTGGAAGACGAGGACGAGATTCTTGCTGACGAGGACGAAGATGTACAACCAGAGGATGAAACTGACAGTGTACTATCAGAATCAACTTCAGACATTGATGCCCAAGAAGACTCCCTGGGGGAAGAGGATGAAAACGAGATTGAGAATGAGAGATGTGATCAGACGATAGACAACTGTAAATGCTTTTCCCCTTCTTGATCATCAGTGAACTGACGAAATGTTTAGTCGACCTGAGCACTGCCACGACTAAGACGTTGACTCGACTTCGCCGTGATGACTTGGTTAAACTATGTGAAGGACGAGAACTAGAAATTTTGGGTACGAAAGCTCAACTAGCGAAAGCACTCATTGAATGGCGAGATCGGCCGTCTTCGGAGTCATGTCCGTCTTCCACAGGCACCGTCCGTCCGTCCGAAACTACCAGACTTCGTGCTAACGTTCGAAGGAGGAGTCGCAGCAAAGGTGACAGTCCTGCACAACCACCGCAAACACTTCCTTTGTCTAATGAACGCGAGTTGGAACCTGAACTTGAGCTTGACTTGGAAAGCCTCGGCCTCCACGATCGCGAAATTTCTCCAGAGAGAATCACAAAGCTAGAAAAAATTGGAAGTGGTGGGTTTAAGGACGTGTTTGTGGGCAAGCTAAAAGGTAGGAGGGTTGCGATTGCTGAATTCAGAGGGCAATTGAACTCCAGTGCGTGTCTTAACTCGTGTAAAGCCACTATAGACACTGACGGTGCAGTAGTGGATATCAAGGAGCTGAAACTGTTAGGAGATTTCAGCCACCCAAATATTGTTAGATTCGTATGTTATCCAACTTCTGTACTCGTATTGCTATTGCTCATATTTCATGTAGTTGGGTGTCAGCATACCAGAAAATACAAGAGATACTCCCGTAATGATCATTAGCGAGTTGTGCTCTCACGGAGACTTGTTTGATTATATCCGCAGTTCCTCCATACCCGCACTACGCAGGATGGTGAGTTGTACGCTTTCCTACCTGTGCAGTTTTCGAGCCTTTCATACTAGGTCTGTATGATGCTGGACATAGCTCGCGGACTGCAATACCTACATGTGCACAAGCCATCTGTCATTCATCGCGACTGCAAGTCGTCCAACATCTTAATAACCAGCAAGGGCGTTGCAAAGATCACCGACTTTGGGCTTGCCAAGGTGAAACAATCTACACGCTCGATGGTCCGAAGTCTGGTTGGCACGGTGAACTGGCAGGCACCAGAACTGTGGCATCCACATCCCAAGTACAATCACAAGGTTGATGTGTTTTCCTGTGCAATGGTCTTCTGGGAGATGCTGCAGTGGCATTTTCCGAGTAAGAAATTCCCCTGGGAGGTATGTCTGCCATCTGACTCGACATGTTTGGTATCTCATGATGGGCTTTAGGGAATGAACGAGCATGCGATATACGACCTCGTTGGCGCAAAACGCCAAAGGTGTCGTCTATCCGCTTTTCCACTATTGTATAATACTAACTATTTTCCAGGCCATCAACTGCGGGACTGCGAAAACAATGGCACCCAGAGCTTGTGGATTTAATTGAGAAGATGTGGGCTCAAGAACATCAGGATCGTCCCACTATGCTCGAGGTCGTTGAGCAGCTTGAAGATCTCTTCAATCGCTTCTGATCTATCACTCCAACACGGACGTTTGTCATACATGTACTTTTCAACATCATGCTCCACTACTTTTCATTCTTCTGGTAGTGGAGTAAATTAAATCAACACCTTCAAGCATTCTCCGTTGATTATCTTCTTTACATTAGAGCCACGAGTTTCTCAGCCTTGATTCGGTTTGTAGGAAAGCAAATTAACAACAAGTATCCCCTCCATCGCATGTATCCTAGGTTCCAAGTACAATCCAGTGCATTATAAATTGATTCAAATACAAAAATTATCTTGTTTTTAAATTATGGTAAGTACAACTACGAATGGTACACATTCTTGACGGAATACATATTGATGTCCCCAGATGGGAATTGCGTATCATCGCCATAAACTCTGTTCACCTCATACATCGTGGTTTCTACCGGAGTCGCATCCGCTCCTCCCCCTCTGTTTCCAGCCGACCTCGCATTATCTTTAGCAGAAGCTGATTCGGGCGCAGCAGCCTTGCTAACCAAGCTGGCCTGCTTTCCGTCGGGAATATGAATGAACTCGAGCCGCCTCTCAGCGCCTTCCCCTACGACACCGTCGAAAATGAAGTACCCCTTCCTTTCAAACTGGATGATATCGCCTTTGGCGAGGTCGTTCACGTTGGCGTCCGCGTGCGCCTCGGTCCTAAACTCGGTCACGGGCGGAACGAAATCTTTGAGGTCATCTGTGTCCTCTAGTTTTTTCTTGGTAATGAGGTAGTCGTGGTCGAGCAACGTTACGTCTACTAGTGGCGTCTCTGGGGTTGGCTGAGGTAGCCATGTGATCTTTTTCTTCGTTTTGCGGAAGTCACCCTCGAGATGAAGGTCCATTTCTATGCTTGTTACTTGGCCGTTGGGACCAGGAGCTTTTGAACGGACAATGGCGTTTCCCCAATCCATCAGTGTTATCTAAACATTAAAACTCGTTAATGTTTTCGTAAGAAAGGAGCGAATCGACGTTACCTCTTCTTGATCCTCAAAGGATGCGGCATCCTCTTGTTCTACGAGAATCGATGAAGTGTAAACGGTCTTCTTCTCCCCGACATCTGGGTTCTTTTTGTGCTTGGGCAGAACCTTGACCTCTGGGCTTGTTGGTCCACCGTTGAGCTTGACAGGCACACTTTAATCGCGAATGTGAGTGCATGGCCCTTTGGAGTGTGATAAAAACATAGCATACTGATTTTCTTTTGCTATGGCCCAGAAGCGAGGTGCCACAGGGTCGATGACCTTTTTATTCAACGACCACAACGAATCCCATTCAAGGGAAACGATAGCCTGAGATGGACCCTGGGCAAGCATGAATTCCCTCAAGGCTTGAACCGTCAACCCCCTCCTCCGAATTCCTGACCAAGTCTTGGTCAGCCATCCACATTTTTCGAGTACTGTAACACACATACCCCTGACGGTCGGGAACCGAGGGTCATCCCAGCCACGGACAATGCCGTTGTCAACAAACCAATGGAGCTTCCGCTTCGAGAGCAATGTGTAGATAAAGTTGAGACGACTTGGTCACAGTATGAGAATTCTTCCAAAAAGCAAAATCGTGGAGGGACTACCTGAAGTCCCAAATCAGCACGGGCCTTAATCCCAATGCTTCAATCATCCAATAATACTGCGGGTTGCGGTCACGGTACTCGTTCGTCCTAAGAGCATGCGTTATTCCTTCGATCGAATCTACAATCGGACATGCAAAGTCATAAGTTGGATATATCTTCCATTTGTCTCTGATGGTGGGCTCGTTTTAGTCGTCGAGATCTTTGGTGAATGGAAGATACATACCCAGTCCTGTGATGGCTTATGAGGTTGCATCTATATATGACTGGATCTCGCATAGCCTTGTTAGGGTTGTCAACACTCATTTTCGCTCGAATACACCATCGCAAGCCCTCCTCCGTCCCCGCTTTCATTTCATCAAAACGCTTCAGGTTCTCTTGCACAGTCGAATCGCGTCTCTTGGATGCAACTCCGTTCATCCTCTCCTCACGCATCTGTGTTCACGAAAGGTGATAAATACGTTCAGATCACA